>VZTL01070951.1:241720-258688 GCA_013400535.1 Scopus umbretta
CCCCCTCACTCCCCCGCCGCTGCCCAGCCCGGCGCTCCCCTGCCCGTGATACAGGCAGGAAGGAGCCCCTGCAGCAGCACTGCAGTTATGGATGCAGGCTGAGCTTTTCTCCCTGCAAGGTCAGAGCGGGAGGGTGACGTGCAAGGGATGTAAAGCCCTCGGAGGTCCGATGTCCCTCGGTGGCCTGTGGTCCACCTTGCTGCGTCTCTTGCTCTTCGCCTCGTCCGCCGGTTGGGCTGCAGTTCGGTGTTGGAGAAGGGTGCGGGAACCCCTCGGCTGCCCGCTGGGGCTGGCTCGCCCTGTCCCTTCAACCGGGGCACCTCCGAATGGCAGGAGATGATACAGGGGGAGGAGAAGGCCCCAGGAGGATGAAGAAGGCGGCCGCAGGAGGACGAAGACACGTCTCCCCCTCGAGCCGGAGAGGGGAGGCGGAGGGGAGAGAAGGGGGGTTTAATGTAAGCCGGTATCGCATGGCTGCCGTGGCTTTTTTGATCTTAACAAAGGCAGACGGTTCCGCTCGTTGCCAGCATGAGACAAATCACAGGTGAAGCAGAAGAGATTACAGGATATTTCTGGTTGTTGTTGAATTCGTCAGGGGGGAAGGGAGGAGGAATCTAGGGCAGACGTGTCCTAAAGATGGGAGGCAGGCGGATGGGATAAATAACAAGAGCCAGCTGCCCGCTTGGGGGGGCATAGAGAGCAATTTGGACAGCCCTGCTCTTGGGCTGCTGAGGGTGTAGAAATATGCTAAAAGCTGCAGCACCCCGCCTAAAAGGTGTTTCTCCTCTTTCATCCCCCTGCTACTCCCTGTTGCCTGCTCTCCAGCCCTGCAGAAGGACCTGGGTGGCTTCAGTGTCCGGTTGGCGATGTGCTTGCTGTCCCCTCTGTCGCCGCAGGCTTCTAGTGACACCAGTGCCTGTTGAGCTTCAGCGTGGCCTGATGAGCTACCACTGATCCAACAGTTATTTTGCTTTGTCCCCAGCAGGTTTCTTGGCCATCCCTTGGCAGACTTCCCTCCTCAGGGCTGTCCCCGCCTTCCCATGGGGACACAGAGATTCGCCTCACTCCCTCTTCCACGTGGCCCACCTTCACTGCATCCTTTCGACGGGGGGATGCCTCCCTCTTAGCCCCTTACTAACAAATGACCCCTGGGTTCATGGCCCACCTGGGGGTGACTCGGAGGGGGGCAGTGGTAGTGCTGATGGTGCCTGTCTGAAAGTCCAGGCTTTAGCACAGCCAATTTCCTCTTGGAATGCAAAGCTATTGCCTGACAGCTGGCACGGTGAGCTGCACCAGGCAGATTCACTTTGCTTTCCTTCCTCTTTGAAACACAGGCAGGGATGCTCTGCGGGGGGGTGCAAAGCCTGCAGAGCAAGCTCAGCAATGTGGGGAACCAGGGGAGAGAACAGGAGTCATCATCCTGCACCCTCGTTGGCTACTCACCCATGGGCCAAGGGGTGTAAAACAGATCTGATGTCAAAGGGTAGCATTTAAAAACTGGGTTTTGTAGTAGAGGATGGCATAAGGAGGTGGAGACTCAGGCTGGCAATGCGCTTGCAGCTCTTGTCTAGATCTGTAGCTCGGCAGAGAGAGGAGGGGAGAGGGATGAGACACGGTTGATGTTGGAGGCTGGGGTGTATTTTGCATATCACTGTGTGACTATGTCAGGCTGTTTCACCTCTCTCCACCCCACTTCCAGTTTGCAAAGCGGGAATAATGAGTCAATCTCTTCTGAGCAGTGCGGGAGAGCTGAAGCAGGGGTGTCAGTGCACTGGCCCCCAGCACAGGCAGAAGGGGTGAGAGCAGGGCATGATATGGAAGGGGAGAGCTCCTGATTTTACTCTGTGAGCCAGTGTACGTTGCTCTGGTAGCACAAACCATTCAAAAAATGAGTACAAGTGTAATGTAGCCCCTGTGGAGATGCTCTGGTGCTGCCAATGAAGGCAATTGGCATCAGCGAGACTTGGCCTGGCTGTCACCAGTGCTCCCTGGGAATGGTGCAGTCACTCCTGCAACAGGACTGCACTGGCTACTACAAAAAATATTGTGCTACACACATTGCCCTTGGGTATCCTTGGCCAATTTGCTGTGTGCTTCATCCAGCGGGTTGGTGACTGAATCTCAGGATATTTTCTCTCTGATTTCTCTCTCGGTTCTCTCCGAGCACCCAGAGGAGTAATGGAGACAGGCTTTGGAGATGGTCTCAGGAGCAGCGCTGACCCCAACACGGTCCCAGCTGTCTCGGTACCCGCTCCCAGACCTCCTGGCAGTGGTGGCTTCATCCCAGCCCTGTTCAGCAAGAGTTTTGTGAGATGTCGCCTGGCCATGTGTCGCTGGCTCCAGGCTGACCTCTTGCAGTGCTGCCCGGGAAATGTGCAGAATACAAACTCATGTGTATTTGGTTGCGCTTGTTCTCTCACTAATAGACAAAAATGGTGTCATTTGCAGCAAGTGCAAATTATTAGGGAAACTAATGACATTTCCACATATGTTGCTGGCAGCTTCAGTTTCCTTTGGCAAAGGCTCTCTCCAGCTATTGTTGGACCTAAAGTCAGCCAGCTTTTCCCATCCTGCTCTTTAATTTAACTCACCATACGCATTTCCTTAGCTTTTTGATCCAACTCAGCAGCTTCTCAAATGGGTTCCTTATTTGAAGCTGCAGTAGCACCCGGAAGGCAGGTTACTCTGCTTTCCCTCCAAAGTATACGACTGATGTCCTGCCATGCATCCAGGGTGCCTTCTGCATCCTACAGCAACTCCCTCACCTCCAGCAGCTGAGCAGGGGAGTATTTCTGTGACTCTTGCTGGAGTTTTGTCCTCTGCCGCGGACCTTGCGAGAGGCTGGTCTAATAAAGTCCATCTTCTCCCACGCCTCTCTACCTTGGGAGAGTACTGTTTGGGGGATTGGTATTGCCTTAAAGATGGGCAGAAACTTGTGTCGCATCATCTCAGAAGAATGCTGGTAAAAGCCTACAGGGTACTAAAGAACAGTGAGGAAACTTGTTAGGAAAAACTGAAATAACACTTAATCAGGCTTGGGATTAAGCTGAGCTCAGTATGTTGTTCATGCTGTGATTTATGGGCATGTTACAAACAGAAAGCATGTGCCTGAGGTTGCCCAAGCACCTCCTCTTTCTCCAGCCAGGGCTTTTGTCTGAGAAGGGTTTCATGATTTCTGCTCTGGCTGGATGGCCCTCTCACGTCAAACCTGACCCCACACTCGCCGTCTTCACACAGGTGAGTTTGTGGCTGCCCAGAGATACAGAGGGAGTCGGAGGCTTGGTGGTGGGCAGGTGTCCTGGAGTGAAAGTCTTCTGGGGTCTCATGTGTGCTCAGAGGCTTCCTCCAAGCCAGGTGGAAGGGTCTGGAAGCCCCCCAGGCGCCAGGCAGGATGATATGCACGCGCTTATGCCTGGAAGATGCTGAGTGGCACACAGCAGCCTTATTTGTAGTGAAAGCTGAACTGCAGCTGAAGCATTTCCATGCGGTTCAAGCTATATGTGGCACATTGATGCCTGGAGCCATCTCGATGCTGCAGCTCTTGTCAGGAACCAAAGGATGTGACAGCACCTAAGAGCCCTGTCACAGGCAGCAAGCAGCTGCCACGGCATCGGAGGCAGGGGATCTGCAAGCGTGTCCCAGCTCCAGCAGCACGAAGCCCGGTGCTCAGTTCCCGCTGCCTCCAAGGTTGCTTCAAACTCGGATGGGGGGGTTCTGCTTGAAGCAAGCGAGGCTGTCATGTCATGACTTGCCCAAGCCCACCGGTGTGGCGGTGACGGTGGAAAGAGGTGATCTCCGCTCCTCACTGTGCCCTCTCCCAGTGCTTGCATGGCAGGGAAGTGAGCGGGGCAAAAATGACCCTATGAGACAGAACTATTGCTGTTCTGGGGTTTTGGCTGCATGAGCAGCATGCTAGCATTAAGCCTGAGCTTCAGTGTGGGGGGAAGTAGCAGCCTGATGGACACACACAGGCTCCGGTGTCCCCCTGGGGTGACCTACGACAGAGCGCTGGGTGGTTGGCTGGGGAGGGGAGGAGGATCTTACACGTTTTGGCATAATGCCCTCGAGGATGCCTGGCCCGGCAGGCCCTACTGGGGTGGCCTGTGGCTCCGGCACTGAGCGATCTGGAGAAATGAATAATCTCCTGCCTTGTGCCAACCACCACTGATCTCCCTCTCATTTTCTTTGCATACCTGGAAAGTGGTTTCCCTTCCGCCCTCTCAAATGTACTGTGTCTTTGCCTGCCCTGAGGGTTTGCTCTGGGAACACATGAAAAATACCCTTTCAATGTTATTTTTTTAAAATCTGTTTGGCTTTTGGGTTGTCCAAACTACATGCTTCTCTCCCAGTATGGTCAAAACCGTGAGGGTTGTGTTTTCCTTCTTCTGCGGTGGATTTAGTGAAGCAGTTACTGCTCTGATGGTCAAGGCGGGTATCATGGCTGAACTTCAGTGAGGTTAAAATTAAGGCACGATTGCAGGCTCCTCTCTGGAGGCACATGGCAATCATCTGGAGTGCCCACCTTGCTGGAGCAAACCGAGAAGCAGCTAGCTAATCCTAATGGATCTGATCCTCCATGCAGATATCCTGCTAAGAATGGGGGGATCTCAAGCCTATACTCAATGCTTCTAAGCTATTACGAAGTTACATCAAGCAGAAGTGGGGCTCGTGAGGACAAAAGGAGGATGAGAAAGAAATCATGGAGCGCACCAACCAGCTCCCACAGCTCCCAGTGTCTCCGCACTGATGGCTGAAACCCTGGCGCAGGCCAGGTGACGGACCCCTTGGGTGCGTTACCTTTGGAGCCCGCAAGCGCACGTGGGCTCTGTCACCGTCCACAGGTTGGCCTGGGGATGGGACAAACCCATTTGTGCCTGAAATGCGATCTGCTGGGAAGCCAAGCCTCGCACCTCGCAGCTCCTGGGGCATAGGCACGTAGCGGGCACGCATTCGGGGCCCAGACAGTTTGGTGGATGTTACTAGCCCTGCAAGCCTTTACGACCACCCCCCCTGGCGCACCTGCAGGGCTGCAGGTGTCAGAGACCAAGCGGGCAGGGCTGGAGAGCGCAGGCAGGAAAGCAGGCAGCTCTCGGGGCTGGAGCCAGTTGTTTGATTGATTTTGTTAAAACATTTTTGCGTTCAATGACTTCTGGGTCACGGTGAAAATTTCCCTGTGTACAAAAATAACCCAACCAAAAAAAAAACCCCAAACAGTTTGGTTGATCCTATTTCTGTGCTGCTGAAGAGCTGAAAATGTTTTAACAAAACCTCCTCTGTCAACAGCAGCAATGACAGAGCCAGGTGTGGATTCAGGAAACAAGATATTTCACTGAAAGCAAAAATATTACTTCAGACAGCAATGGTTTTCTGTTTTCTGCTGTAAGATACTTTTGGTCAAAGTGTTGATTATTTTATTTTTGNCGGGAGCCCCGGTGGGAAACGAGGCCGCGCTGCTGGCTGCCTGTCATCCCCGCACGCTCCCGCCAGCCGCGGCTGCTCCCGCCATCCCTCCCTCCCCTCCCGCCCCGCGCCTGTCGCCTCCCGCTGCCACCCTGCTCTCCCGGAGCGGGGTCCCTTCTCCCTCGCACCGCCTGGCTGGGAAAGGAACCCGACTCATCCCGGCCGGGCCCCGGCGGGTGCCGGAGGGAAGAGCCTCATCCCCTTCGCCCTGCGCCCGTGGAAGGAGGTAGGTGGCACGCTGCGGGGCAGGTGGCCGGCTGCTTGCCGGGCGTGCGGTGCATGGGAGCGGGGTCGTGTCCGGGTCCGCAGCCATCAGCAGCTCCCTTGCTCCGAGCTGCGAGCTGCCCCGGGGTGCCCAGTCCTTGGGAAGGTCTTCTGTGGTCAGGGTTGGGCCGGTGGCCGGTAGGGCTGCAACCTGGTTTGTGCTCCTGACCATGCACACGGGAGGGGTTTGTGCCCAAAGTCAGCCGTGTCCTGGCACTCTGCACAGGCACCGCTCCTGCCTGGTCACTGCTGCGTGTCTGTGTCTCCTGCAAACCCCCTCTCCCTGCTCCTGGCCTCCCCCGAGCAGTTTCTGCCCTGTCACTTGCAGCGTGCACCCTGGGGTGCTCGTCACCAGTGTACCCAGGGCACCTTGGGGGGCAGCAGGAGGTGGCACAGGGCATCCGGGGGTGACATTGAAGGAGAGTGGCTAGAGTGACATGTGTAGCATGGGTTTATAAAGGGTCGCTCAGCTTACCTCTATGAGATGCTGTCTCAGCTGAAAAACCAGGGACTCTTTTATGTCTTTGGGGGGACCCAGGTGTCCCACTGCCAAACAGGGTGCTGAGATCAACTGGTCCAGCAAGGGTTAAGACTCATTTGATATCTGCAGAGCTGCTCCAGAAGCTGGCATCTTTGAATGAAACTCCCTCCTTTCAGTATTTGCAGCCAAAATCTGCTTACCCACCTGACAACAGCAAGTGCTTCATCAGGCTGGCCCTGCAGAGGGTAAGAGGGGGCCTCTAATGCCTTGCCCAGCACTCGGCTTGGCCGTGGCAGGGACCCTTCCTTGCAGGAGCAAGGACAGGCAAGTGGTGGGGGGATGTGGGACGAGGTGAGGGCCACATAGCAAGTAGACCAAAGAATAGGTTGCTGGCGAGGAGCTGGGAAACACTGGCTCTGCTAGTCATGGAGGAAGGATGAACTGGAAAGCCTGTAAGGCTGCTTTTTATTGCGGTGCTTTTTGGATGGCAGCTTCACTCCCAGGTTTGGAAAGCAGATGATCAGGGAAGGAAGTGAGGTTGCTGGCTTTCCTCCCATCACCCTGGGGGGTCCAACCCGGAATCACCTTCCCAGGCACCCTAACCCTGCCCATTCCTGTCATCAGCTGGGTACTGGTATCAGCTGCTGGGGCACCTCTGGAGAAGGCGTTTGCAGCAGCCTTGGCCCCCCAGTCTGGCTGCGGCAGCAACTGGGGGGTGCAGGGGGTGCACAGGACCTANAAAGCAAAAATATTACTTCAGACAGCAATGGTTTTCTGTTTTCTGCTGTAAGATACTTTTGGTCAAAGTGTTGATTATTTTATTTTTGCATAAAACCCCTAAAGGGAATATTAACCTCCCTCCCCTTTCCACCCCTCCCTCCCTCTGCCTCCGCTGCCAACAAGCCACCAGCCCCCAGAGCCTGGGGGTGGGCACACGGGTAAACCTGTGGAGCCTTAAAATCCCGAAAATCTCCCTCAGCCCAAGCTCACACACTTCTCCCCCAGCATTTCTCCTCCTTCCCAGCCCCATCCTCCCTTCTCAGCCCGGCGGAGAGCAGGCCCTCCGGCGCTGCGGATGATGCGGGAGGAGGGAGAGCATCCCTCNAGCTGCCCCGGGGTGCCCAGTCCTTGGGGAGGTCTTCTGTGGTCAGGGTTGGGCCGGTGGCCGGTAGGGCTGCAACCTGGTTTGTGCTCCTGACCATGCACACGGGAGGGGTTTGTGCCCAAAGTCAGCCGTGTCCTGGCACTCTGCACAGGCACCGCTCCTGCCTGGTCACTGCTGCGTGTCTGTGTCTCCTGCAAACCCCCTCTCCCTGCTCCTGGCCTCCCCCGAGCAGTTTCTGCCCTGTCACTTGCAGCGTGCACCCTGGGGTGCTCGTCACCAGTGTACCCAGGGCACCTTGGGGGGCAGCAGGAGGTGGCACAGGGCATCCGGGGGTGACATTGAAGGAGAGTGGCTAGAGTGACATGTGTAGCATGGGTTTATAAAGGGTCGCTCAGCTTACCTCTATGAGATGCTGTCTCAGCTGAAAAACCAGGGACTCTTTTATGTCTTTGGGGGGACCCAGGTGTCCCACTGCCAAACAGGGTGCTGAGATCAACTGGTCCAGCAAGGGTTAAGACTCATTTGATATCTGCAGAGCTGCTCCAGAAGCTGGCATCTTTGAATGAAACTCCCTCCTTTCAGTATTTGCAGCCAAAATCTGCTTACCCACCTGACAACAGCAAGTGCTTCACCAGGCTGGCCCTGCAGAGGGTGAGAGGGGGCCTCTAATGCCTTGCCCAGCGCTCGGCTTGGCCGTGGCAGGGACCCTTCCTTGCGGGAGGGAGCAGGGACAGGCAAGTGGTGGGGGGATGTGGGACGAGGTGAGGGCCACATAGCAAGTAGACCAAAGAATAGGTTGCTGGCGAGGAGCTGGGAAACGCTGGCTCTGCTAGTCATGGAGGAAGGATGAACTGGAAAGCCTGTAAAGCTGCTTTTTATTGCGGTGCTTTTTGGATGGCAGCTTCACTCCCAGGTTTGGAAAGCAGATGATCAGGGAAGGAAGTGAGGTTGCTGGCTTTCCTCCCATCACCCTGGGGGGTCCAACCCGGAATCACCTTCCCAGGCACCCTAACCCTGCCCATTCCTGTCATCAGCTGGGTACTGGTATCAGCTGCTGGGGCACCTCTGGAGAAGGCGTTTGCAGCAGCCTTGGCCCCCCAGTCTGGCTGCGGCAGCAACTGGGGGGTGCAGGGGGTGCACAGGACCTACTTTTGCAGAGCACGTAGGAAAGCTACGCTGAGGGGCCTCTGGCCAAAGCCGGACCTCAGATCCAGCTCCTGTTGGGGAGGCAGGGTTCATGCCTAATTCCTTCCACAGTCTCTCAGGACGAGTTGAGCGAGTGAAACTGCACAGCAGGATCCCTGCTCCTCACAACACATCTGAGATGTTATTGCAAGCTGGGGGCGGGGGGGGTTGTTCTCCAATGCTGGCAGTTTCTTGCTTATATTAACAAGAATTGCAGCTCATTTCAGATCTAAGCCAGTGAAAAAAAGGGTGTTATTCAGAGGGTAGAGATGAACATCATGCTTCCTGCTGCTAGTCGTGGGGTGAGCAGGCAGGGATGTGCTCTCCTGCTGCAAGAGGTGTCCAGCAGATAAATGCTGCTGGGCACATTGGAATCAACTGATGGCTGTGGTACTAAAAAAAGCTCAAAAAAACCCAGCCTCTGGTGTGGGAAAGGACAGCAGCCTTACTGGCCAGGAGCAGGGAAGAGGATGGAGATGCTCAGAGCTCTCCCCAGCCTCCCCTTAACCACCCCATGCAAGTGAGTCTGGGGACATGCAGTTATGAGCAGAGGGGTGACTCAGGGGACGGTTGCAGGTGGCAGCTTTCGGGAGCCTGGAAAAGGAGGAGCTTGACATGGGCACAGCTCTGCCCCAACTCTGTCCCCACTGGAGTCAAGGGGCATTTCATTACCCTTACTGAGGGGCGAGGGTTTTGGAAAGCCTCCCTTCAGGACTGCTTCTTGTGCCCGAGCCCAGCACCATTGTGCTTTCCCAAGCCTGAGGGTCCCCGGTCTAATCCACCGAAGCCTGTGACAAGCAGCACACTCACTCTGCAAAACCCAGCAGCCCTGGCACTCGGGGGAGTCTATAGCTGTGCTTTTTTTGCCAGGGATGCTTCTCCATCCCCTTTTCTGCCTCTGCATGACCCACACCCTGGCAGGTGTTTTGGTAAGAGCAGGCAGCTGAGAGTCAGACAAGTTGGGCACTGCTGTGGGTTGCAGCGTGGGTTGCTCCCTCCCTCCCAAAGGACAGGAATAAGGGATGGGCACAAACGTGGCTCCATTACAGCTTTTAAATGGCCCCGAGTCAGAGTGTATGCCCTGAGCATGGCATCAGCAGGGCCATAATGGTGGGGAGGGAGTAGGCTAGGGCACCATCAGGTTGTGGGGCTGCGACCCCATCTGTCCACCCCTCCGGAAAGCTTCAGCCCTGACAGCCGGGCAAGGAGATGTTGCTCCTTCCCGCTCACTCATTTTTAGCCCTGGGTTGACAGTGATCACGCAGCATGTTGTTTTGTGTCTCCCAGGCCAGCGCTGCTCCAGACTCAGCACCTCGTGCCTGGGTGGCGAGGGGCTCCCAGCAAGGCAGATCGGCCGCTCCCGGTAAGTGGCTCCAGCACCGGAGATCCAGTTCAAAAGGATCCCGCAGCAGAACTCATAAATGTCATAGGCAGCGATACCTACTGCGGAGGGCTGATAAACCCAATCAGTGCCTCCTGCATATTGCTGGGGAAAAGCCTAGGGAGGCTCAGGAGCATGGGGGGGGACTGGTGCAAGCCCAGGCCAGGCAAGGCAGAGACCAGTGCTCAACCAAGAGCCGCAAGGTCCCCAGGCAAAGCAGGACGCTAAATAGGGGTGCAGCAAGGGAGAGCTCAGCCCTGAGCTAGAGCAATGCAGACTGGAAATTCAAGGGGGTCACGGAGTGTCAGGCAAAGGGGCAGCAGATTTTCCCCCAAGCAGGAGATAAAAGCAGCTGTATTTGCCCATTGCAAGAGCTTGGCTCAGCCAGGCACCCGCTGCCTGTCTTTAACCGCTGGCAGCAGGGCTGGGGGCATGTGGCTCCCCCCGTGATAAGTCAGGGGGATTGCCCTGTCCCAAAGACTGAGGTGCCTTGGGGTGAAACCAAGCACAAAACGGGGTGCAGCAGGGCTGTGAGGACGGGTGCGGGGAGGCTGGGCGCTGCTGATGAGACCAATGTCTTGTGATGAAGCCTGGAGGAGGTGTTTTTTGGGTGCTCCCACTGCACATACCTTTTCTCGCCTTTTCTCTGGCAGCCATGCCCCACTTCTTGGATTGGTTTGTGCCAGTGTATCTGATGATCTCCATTCTCATCCTGGTGGGCTTTGGAGCTTGCATTTACTACTTTGAGCCAGGACTCCAGGAAGCCCATAAGTGGCGAACGCAGAGGCCGATCATGGAACGAGACCTTCGGAAGACACTGATGATTCGGGACAACCTGGCCTTCGGGGTGCCTGAGGTCTGACACACTGCCCATCGAGTCCAGAAGAGCCTCTCCTGGGTGGGCAGCAGTCCACAAGCCTCGGTAGGGATGACAGTCCTGCCCTGCGCAAGTGGGGCTGATCGTCACTTTGCTCTTTGCTCATACTCACCACTCACCTTTCTGCCCCTTTGCTTCTTAGGAAAAGTTTGTGTGGCACTGTAGACTCGGGGCTTCCCACACACTCACAGCTCTTCACCCAGCCAAGGACTTCTGCTCCTCCCCATGGCCGAGACTGATGAATCACTCAAATGAAAGGTCCCTTGTTAATCACTTGAGTCTGAGCTGCCTGGCGTCTTGACACATCCCTCAGTAAGAAAGGTCTCTGCAGGGGTACCAGGCTTGAAAAGGGATACAGAGACTTTTGCTCCTAGTCACTGGGTGAAATCTAACCCAGCCTGTTTAAGTCCAGGGGGGGTTTTGGGGATTTCAATGCAGATCATTGCTTCAGCTGAGCTCTTCACAGCACCCACCCTTGGTGTGGAGATGGTAAGCTTGCTGAAGCTCTGTGAGGAGGGGCCAAGGGCTCAGCGAGACCCAAAGACTGAATGCCTTTATCTCTGCTAAAGGCACGCTGCTTCTCTGTGTCTGTTTGGGAGATGGAGAACATCCATCTGCCCACCCATCCGTTCCAGATGCACTACATTCAAATTAAAGATCTTTACTAAAGAGGTTTGTCCAAGTCCTGCGTCAAGCTGAGAATATTCTGCAGCTCTCCATGAAGGGGTGCTGCCAGGCATCACATAAGCCTCTCCCGATCTGCCTGACCTTCTGCTCCTCTGCCATGGAGTGAGATGGGATAGACTGGGAGGTAGCTTGCACTTGTTCAGTCCCCTGCACTCTGGAGTCCTATGCCATGGATGGGGTCACCCTTAACTGTCATCCCAATGAAAGCTGTGAAGCATCCCTTGACCCTCCTTCTCTGCAAGTCTCGGAGAAGGGACACTGAACCTGTTGGCGAAATGGGCCCGTTGCGCCACCTCTGCTTTCTGGACCCAAGCCATATAATGTAGGTCTGGCACAAAATCCCATGTTGTAGACTACCTGCACTTTTTAGTACTGTCCCAGGGCTGACCAGCTACTGAAGCGCTGTATGAAGGCATGATGCTGGGGCTAAGAGGGACAGTCACATCCTCTCCCTCCCTGCCAGCCCAGAGCAACATCCAGTGTGTAGAGGGAGGTTTGGGGGAGCTCTGAACCTGTGGCAGGAGGTTGTGACAAAAGCCTCTCCTCACCTCTCCTCCCACCCCAGCACCCCAGCTTTGGATGCAAGTGCGTGCAGCGGTGCTACCTGTGAGCCCTCTGGGCACAGTGGGGTCCTGTGTGCCCCACTCCCGCACGTCCCAGGGAACATCAGTGGGCCACCACCACCCCAGTGTGCATGTGTCTGTGCATCCCGTGCCATCTGCTCGGCCTGCCAGTACTGGGGCAACCCACATCCCCAGCATGCTCCTAGGGTGCCAGGTCTGTGCCGTAGTCCTTGACGGCTCCTTTGGGCAGCAGGAGTCCCTCGGGCCAGCTGCCCAAATCCCAAATCTCCCACAGATCCCGGATGGGCTTGTGTCACTCAGACTCTCCTGTCAACCTGCCAGGGGAGGTTTTCTCCTCTGTTCCCAAAGAGAGGAGAGTGCATCGGGCTGGTTTGTGTGAGTGATGCGCTGTTGGTAATTCTCTGGGGATGAAAGTTAATTTTTAGCTCTAAGGGTTTTGGCTGAGGAAGGAATGGGTCAGGACATCCTGTAAATATCCTGGGTCTTTCTGGGACATTGCATCCATCCAGATTGCAATCGTATCACCATTATCTTCCACATCGAAACCAGGCACACTGGCAGGAGATTTCTGGCTCTCTTTCAGCCAGAAGACAAGTCGGGAGTCCTTCCATTCATCCAGAAAACAGAGATCGTAATGCGAGTACCCTAACTGAGGAGTCTTGCTTGGCAGGGAAACGCAGTGAGTGGGATTACTCCTGTGCCCAAAGTTCTGCTTGCCCTGGCAAGCAAAGACTCAAAGTACAACCTGAAACAGGTAAATCCCACGTATTTTTGTGCCTGGTGATTTGGGGCTGCAAAAGGGAAATGTCGCGGGGCTGGGCTGCATGGTCTGAGGTGCCACCCTCAGCTGTATGGCTCCCATCCCCTGCCCTCCAGCACAACACAGCCATATCTCCAAGCACCAGCCTGGAAACCTGCTTCCTTGTCTCGACTCCCTCGTAGCTGGCACTGCACTGCAAATGGACCCCGGCCGAGCCACGGGGTAGCAATAAAAACCTCTGTACCGGAGCTGAGGGGCTTGGAGCAGTCAGGGACAGGTTAAACCGTCCCTGTGGGAAGGGGAGCCTGGTCCCCGCAGCCTGCACCAGCACAGGCTGCTCTGCCATCGCACCTCCTTCAAACCCACTTTCACCTGCTGAGTCAAAAGAGAAGAGGGAAAACCACCAGCCTAGTGAAAACGAAAGGCTGGGTCTGCCACCACTGCTCTCGGCCAGCTGGCATCCGTGGTGCGATGAGGTTCCCCGCGGGGGTCCCCTCTCTCCTTCTCTGTGTCCTCCTCCGAGCGTCATCCCGCCTGTTTTCACCTCCGCCCTGCCCATGACTCGCCACAGAAACTGAGCAAAAAGAAGACAACAAACGGGTCAGGGCTGGACTAGAGAGGAACTAGTTGTTCATCTCCTCTCGCTTAAGTTTTGCACTGTTTAGTCCTGACGTAATCAGTATTAAGCCAGGTCGTTTCCATGGGTATGAAGGACTTTATCGCTAAGACTGTCAAAGCCCTCCCCAGTGGAACAGAAGTGTGTGACCAACCCCGTGGCTGACGCTTTATTTTCGTGTTGTTCCCCCTGTGGGAGCTGCCTCCTTCCAGCTCGGGGCAGGCAGCAAGGACCAGTCTGCACAAGGTTTCCTTTACAGCAGGTTAGGTCTTCATCCACCTGGTTTCTGTGCCGGCTACGCTGTGGAGCTATCTGGTAATAATTAAGCCAAAGGCAAACGCTGCCTGAAAACTGAGACTGTTTCTCCCCTGTGGGACCTGTGCAGCCAGAGAGACCTCAGGGGAGAGGAAAATAGTCACAGATACTGAATTAAACTGCATGAAGCATCAGAGAAGACACTTAGTGCTAGAAATACTGCACAGCATCAGGTAGGTCTTTTCCACTTTCTCTGCCTCTTTGCCTTTAAAGAAGCAGAGAAGTTACACCACGCTGAGCCCTGCCTTCCCCCAGCACTCCCCATGGCTCGCTGTGGGTCACCGGACGGTGGTTCCCCCTCCACGTTTCAGCCCTGGCAGCCCGCAGGCACGCAAGCATCGCCCCTGCCATGCTGCGGGTGCTATGGGTGCCCAGCTCTCCTTCTCTTTGCTCCTGTTTACCCACCAAACCACGCATATCCTTATCCCTGCCCACCAAAACGCCTTTTCCTTTCCTCTTTGGTTATGGCATTGCACTTCAAAGTCTCTGTTATGGTGAGGAAGGTATAGACTGGCAAGCTGACTCCCTGTAATGAATGCCCTCTTGACCCTGAAAATGCCCCAAAGCTGGCAAAATTAAGAAACAATCAGAATAACGAAGAAGCAAATGAAAATCAGAATAAGGGAAGGTAGCAACAACCTGGACGAACACCCGACAAGCTAACACTGAACTTCCTCAATGGGGCATAAAGCATTGAACTGGAATCTGCCATTTGAGGGGAAAAAAAAAAAGAAAGGAAGGGAAAACATTTCAAAAATTCAGAGGTTTTGTTTTGTTTTTTTTTTAAATCGCACCCGTTGTTCTCCGGAGCAGGCGGCATAGGCCTGACCTGGTGGGTTTGCACCGCTCCTCCACCTCCCACCACGGGAGCGGGGCAGGGGCCGTGGCGTGGGGCTGCCCATGGCGTGGCACACACACACACACTGGGGCTGCCGGCGGCATGGGGCTGCCGGTGACGGGGGCCAGGAAGGCGCTGGGGAAGGGGGCAGGAGCGGCCGCGGCACCAGGCGTGGGAGCGTGCCGGCCAGGCCACAAGCGCCCCATTGTCCCGGCCGGAGGCGGGCTGGTTGGCCTGGCAGGGCTGTCAGCGGGGGCTCAGGCTCATGGACGGCGGTGGCTCCAGGGAGCACTGCATCCCAGGACGCTGCGGCACTGGCAGCGGGGAAGGCCTGGGGCCCCCGGCCCGGCCCAGCACCTCCTGCCCCCCGCCCTCGCGCCTCTGCTTCCAGCTGGCTGCTGCCCGCCATGGAGGAGGACGTCGCCCCTCACCGCAGCCGCCTGCCCNCTCGGTCACCCTGCGCCGGGCTGGCGGGGGCGGTGGGGTGCTCCCCTGGGAGCGGCTGCGGGGCCCGGCCCCCGTCACCCCCGTCCCCCCTCGTCCCCGGCCCACAGTAGCCGAGGGGTCCCAGCGACGTGGCAGCCCTGGAGGGGCCGAGGCCGCCCCAGCGGTGAAGATGGGGGTGCCCTGCTCCCTGCCACGCTCCGGTGGGTCTCTGCTGCTGGGATGGGGTGGGCAGGGAGGAGGGAGGCACCAAGGTGTCCCACGCGGAGCCATGGGGCTCAGTGTGGGGCAGGACCTTTCGGGATTGCAGGGGGGACGTGGGGGGAGGACAGGGGCTTCCTCCCCACTCCTGGTGTGGGTGGCCAAAGGTGGGTGGGAAGTGAGCCAGTGTGGTGATGAGTCCAGCACCCAGCAGGGAAAGAGGCGGCTGCGGGTGCCATGTCAGGAGCTGTTGCGGGTGCTGGGATGCCCATCTGTCTGTCTGTCCTGAACACAGCTGACTTGTCAGACCGCTCAGCCTAGCCTAGGTAACTTTTCAGCGCCGATGGTGATTGATGGTCACAGTTTCTTTTTTGCTCAAAAAAGGGTTGCCCAAGACCCTTGCCGAGTCTGTCAGGCGCCCCACAGCCCGGCCGGCACCCAGGGGGCTGCCATGGGGTGGAGGGACACGTGGGGCTGGCCCTGAAAGGATGTCAGAGGGTCAGAGCAGTCCCAGATGTTTGTGACCCAGCACAGCGTGGCGGGGCCATGGTGTGCGGGGCTGCGGCTCACAACCGTAGGAGAAGGAAATGCAGAGGGAGGAAGGGGCACCGGCAGCCGGGGGCATCTGCACGGCTCTCCAGGTGTGGGCACACCCACTGGACGCATGGAGGTAGGCACCACCAGGCATGGATGCCTGCCAGGGCACGCAGGGATATGATCTGTGTGCTCCAAGATGGCCCACGGGTGGCACCTCTCCCTGCTCCCCACATGCATGCACACATGTGTGTACACACACACACACACACACACACACACACACACACACACAGACACAGAGAGAAGACGGCGCTTGCTCTGCCTCTGCACTGTGGGCTGACGGCCAGGAATCGCGGTGCCGGAGGAGAAAAGGTTTCTCACGCCTCCGCAAGCAGAGCTGAAGGGCAAAGCGCTTTTGATGAGCCAAAACGTTCCCAGTTTCCTCCCTCCGGGAAAGCAGAAGGAGGCCTTCCAATTCCCTGAACCCAATAAATACCTAAGGGGAGAGAGCGCCCTTTCTCAGCCCTGCTGGAGCGAAGCTACAAAGGGTTAAATATCCCCCTCTCTAAACAAGCGTAGATGCTGAAACCGCTGGGGACTTGGGAGGGAAAGGGGCAAGGAAAGGTCTGTGCGGTGTACGGAGGGAGGAGGGGTGCGGATGTCTGAGGGGGGCCCCTCCAGGACATGGGGGGCCCATTGGCGGCGGCCACTCCGTCCCCGCGGCCGTGCCCACCCAGGCGGGGAGGTTGGCGGGGGCCTGGGATGGAGCTGGGGGAGGGTGCGCGGGGGGGAGATTTTGCGGCGATGTTTAATATTCAGGTCACATGACGATGGCAGCAGGAGCAGCACCAGCATCCCCGCTCTGCTGAAATAGCCACTGGAGAAGGAGGGGAAGGAAGGGGGGGGGAGAAGAGGACACAGGGAAGAAAGGGAGAGGTAAAAGCAGAGAGCCTCGTAGCCCACCACACCGCGTCAGCGTCAGGCTAGAAAAGTGGGGGGAGACCCACCCCCTTGGGAGAGGATTCGGAGACAAAGGAAGCTTCATGTTCAAAGGTAGGATGCTCTGGGCTTGGCAGGGCTGGGTGATGCCGGAGCGAAGCCGCTGGGTTTTTTTGTGCAGGCACCCTCTGCCGTGCCCCCACACTGCCCAGCTCTGGCCATGGGGGAGGAATAACCCCAAAGGGCAGCTGGGCAAATCGGTCCCAGCTTTGTCTTTCCTCTTTTTTTTTTTTT
>VZTL01070951.1:258720-274846 GCA_013400535.1 Scopus umbretta
GTTTCGGTGGCAGCAGTCTAGCATGAAGGAGAAGCAGGGCCGGTTGTGGTGCTCATGGGGAGTAGCTGGCGCCAGGGGCTGCTCTGAAAGAAAGAGATAATCCCAGCTGGTCCTGGGCTGGGGAAAGCCCACAAGCTGCTCGGCGACTGGCTTGTCCCTTGCCAGTGACAGGCAGTCGCTGCGGGGGCAGCAGGGATGTCCTGTGCTGCTCCCTGGGCATCTGCGCAGGAGCCGGCGGGTGGGCAGGGAGTCCCGGCACCAGCGGGCAGGCGGGCGGGCAGGGGGACAGGGGAACAGGCAGCTGCGGTGGCACGGGTACCTTGGTCCAGGGGTGCTCAGCATCCTCTTGCCTTGTGATACAGTCGTGCTGCCCAGGCGGCGAGCCAGGGTATGGGGTAAGGACTGTACAGCCGGGGAGCAGCACCGAGGGTATGGCGGGGTATGAGACAAGCATCTAACCCTGTGGCAGCTGGGCTGGGGATGTGCCAGCCCCTTCACCTCCAGCTCCTGCATCTCCAGAGAGGCTTCGGCACACGCTGCCCTAGATTTCATTGCAGCCCGGGCAGAGCCAGGCTCCTGCCCAAGCCCTCTGCAGAGCAGTGAGGAGAAGGAAGATTGCTGCTGGGAAGGCTGCGGCAGCCCAAAGGGCTGGGATGAGTTTCCCTGCCTCACTCAAAATGCCCGGTGATCCTCAGGCCAGGCAAAAAGATCTGGTAAGAAGAATGGCTCTGTTCTGCACCCTGAGGTCAGGCGGTGCATCCGGCATGGCTCGGCCTTTGCCCTGCACAGCTGGGAGAAATGCCCTGGGGTCATCACAGAAACTGAGGGGGAAAGGGATTTTTCCAGTGGAGAGATTCACAGTCCAGCACCTCTGCAGATCTGAAGCAAGGAGCAGATCCTAATGCCTTCAAGCCCCAGGAATGCTGTGCTATTGAAGCAGCTGCTTGCCTTCCTTCCCAGGAACCTGCCGAGGGCCCGCTCCTGCCAGCTGCCTTCAAGGCTCCGAACCCCTCCCTCCTCCCTGTTCCATGTCTGCAGGGAGTGGGACCATGGGTCCAGGGGCATGCGGGTGGAAGGGGCTGGGGTGAGATGCATGTGTGGATCACTGTCTCTAGCCAGAGCAGGACGGCCTCGTGCCACACGGGAAGAGAGCTGCAGCGAGGCTGTCCATGTGTTACGTGGTGGTTAGATAGTGTTTCCTTGCTGGAAGCTGGGTTGTGGTGAGCGACTGTTTGCAGCCATCCCTCCCTTTTGCCGATCAGACAAAGGACGGGAAGGCAGAGGGAGGGAATGTGACTGTATCTGGGTTATCAGGACAGAGTGAATGTTAGTCCCTGCTACCTGAGACCCTAAGGGACCTGCAGGGCCACCTCTGGCCCCAGCTAGCTGCTGTGAATGTCAGAGGCAGGCGGACGTGAAGGGTGTGCTGCGGTAGTGGTGTCTGCTGCTGGCTACGTATGCTGGCCTTCCAGGGAGAGGTTTTGGGGTGGATTGATGGGTGTCAGAAGCAGGAGTTAGCTGGGATTGCTGGGACCTCTCTAGGCACCCACTGCCCTTCTGGCCCTGCCTGCCCCAACCCCAGATGCTGCACCCCTCCCTGCTCCAGAGCCGTGGAGGAGCATCTCCTGTGAGCCAGAGATTATCTCCCGGCAGCCCAGCACAGGCCACCTCCCACCAGGAACTGGGCAGCAGAGGTATCACCAGCAACTGCCCTCTTAAATGAGCTTCGCTTAACACACAGAACAAAGCAGCAGGGGAAAGGGTGGCAATGCAAACAGCGGATGTAAGTGGTTAACCTTGGCTAACCCTCTATTCATTATCAGCTGTACTGGCTGTAGTGTCCTATCATGTATTCATTACAGGGGACAGCTGGAGGGGCTACGGGATGTGCCCAGGATGCATAATGCTACCCCTTGACCAGTCAGTCAGAGCACTAATGAGGCTTCACAGCAGCATTAGCATTACTGCACATAAACCAGAGCCATTCCCGGGAGTACACACCTTTCATGTCTTAAGGTGCCTCTCATAGCTCTGGCCCCAGTCTTGCACACCCTGGCCTCCCTGGCAGGCTGTTCTTCAGTTGGGTCCTTGGATTCCTCTGTGGGAGTTAAGAGGTGGAGAATCGTGTGCAGAAAGCTGAGCCCTTGGGTACCTCTTTGCAAACTGAGGGCTTCCCTTCCTGAGGCTGTAGAGGAAGGCACCCCACACAGAGAGGGTGTCTACCCTGAGACCTTGAATGTCCAAAATCAAAACACCCAGGGTGACATCACTGATATAAAATCCAGGAAATATTTAAGGAGATTTCTGGATATCTTTTCTCCCGGTCTCAAGGCTTTTTAAAGGCGCTCAGGAACCTGGCTCTGAAATACCTGCTCCAGCCACTGCAAGCTCCTTGCTCCAGCAGCGAAGCCTGCAAAGGGATGGCAACGTATTGCGATGTCCACAGCAGAGTTAGCAACATTTGCCAGCTCTGGGCAAAGCATCCCTCGGTGAGATTGAGGGATGAGTTATAAACCTCTTAGTGACCCCTGAGGTTGGCTGCTAGCAACTTCCCCCCTTCCTCCTCCCCGTGTAGGAACAAGTTGTTGAAGGAATAAAGGAGAGGGCAACAGACCACCTGAGGACAAGCTATTGCCCAGGCAGCAAAGGGATCGCAGCCCACATGGCCCAGGTCCTGCACCCATCCCACTCAGCCACTTAGCTGGGCTTTCTTCCGACCTGGAGCTGTTCCCTGTCTGCCTCCGGGGTTTGTTTGCCTCCATTACTTCAGTAGCCAAGTGTCTCATGGGGGCCACAGCCCCCTGCCCCACATCCCCTTATCATTCCCTGTCTCCCTCTCTTCACTCCCACTTTGGGGCAGGTGGGACCCCAGCAGAGCTGTGTGGGGTGCGTGCCGGAGGATGCTGCAGCAGGATGAGGGGCACGGCACAGCCACACAACTATGGTACAGGTGGTGTGGGACAGCCTGGGAGACGACGAGCGAAGGGCAGCGTGCGGGAGAGCCGGCTGGCTTGGCCCTCCATACTGTGCCAGAGAGGTGGGCTTTGCCGGCTGGCAGCAGCTTTGAGAAAGCTGGAAAAAGACAACAGGAGCCTCAGGGGATGCTTTGTCAGCAGGAAAGGCACAGACTAACTGTGACGGGTATAAGAGCGGATTGCAGCTGAGCAGCACTCGGCTCGGCAGGCTGCCTCCTCCGGCAGCTGCCCGTCAGCATGAGGTGCTCCTAATTGCCAGCCTGGCTCAAACCAATGGTCCATCTTGTGCTCTGGTCCCCCCAGGGTGCTGCTCGCTGCTTCAGGAGAGGATAATGATAGCTCAGAGTGCCCCCGCTCTGTGGGGAAGAGCGAGGTGGGGGGGATTGGGGCCATCCTCCGGCAGACCTCTCCCCTGCGAGCAAGGTGGAAAAGAGGTGGTACGAGACCCTTTGGCTGTCACCCACGGTGCTGTGCACAGGTGGCTGTGCTGCCGTCTTCTCACATGGAGGGAAGATCCCTTCTCCCACTTTAACATAAAAGACTTCCCAAGCGGTGTTAAAAGGAGCTGAGTGGAGCACCCTTCTCCTTGCCAAGGGTGGCCCTTCCACAAGGTCTACCCCTGGCATAAAATAGTGGGATATACATATAAAATGTAAATTCTTCCCTGTGTAGAGCAGCCCTTTGTGTCTGCACAGGAGCTTTGATGTGGGAATGCTAGGCAGGGTCACCAGCCAGCCATGCAGTCTGTTGCAGCCTAACCTTGTCCTTGAACAAAATCTCTCTGACCTCTCCCCAACCCCTGTCTCTGCCTGGCCTGGCTGAGCTGTCACGGTGACCCAGGACCGGTGCTGTCAGTGTCCCCAGCCCGGTGACCTCTGGGTCTTCTTCCTCTCCAAGAGGCATGTGTCACCCACCAAATGGCGGTCGCCTGCCCTGCCACTCATATGCTCCTCTGCAGCCAGCGGGTTCTGCTGAAAGGAGCAAAAAACTCTGCTGAAATGATGGAAAGGGATAATTTAGTGTGAGATACTTGAACCAAAGTGGCATCCAAAACAAGTGGAGTGCTTACCAAGTAAAAACACATGCTGTCCCTGTCCTGGAAAAATAACCATTTAATGAGACAAAGCATGGGGGAGTCAAGTAATTAGAGTGGAAGAGGCTCTAGTTTGCAGCTGGTTTGTATATGAAAGGTATTTGATTCCCATCCCTCCTTTCTAGATTCATCCCTCATGCCTCCCTTCCCCACCAATTACAGCTTTTCTTCCATGCCCTCTCCTCTCCCAACCTCGGGCTTCCTCCCAGTGGGTGGGAGTTGCTCACTAATGAGACAAGAGACGGACAGAAAGAGACGAGGCTCGCTCCAAGCCCCGAGAAAGAGTCAGGGAGGCCAGAAAGCCCACAGGGCCTTTCTTTTTGCCCATTTGTTTTACATGGAAGACATGAGGAGGAAGAGGTGAGGAGGGAAAGGTGCAGATGATTAGTTTATGGATCACAACGATTAGTTTCTTGAGCATGACAAACACCATCAATCTATGGGTGGGAGGCAAGCGCAGAAGTTGTGGCCATGCTTTGCACTTGCACCACTGTTTTCCTCTGAGGAACTCAGCCTGCACAGCACAGCCAGTAACGCAGCTGCCCCTGGCAAGGCCCAAGCTTGCAAGTCCTCACGGTAAATCCAAAACTCTGTTTCAATGCCAGGACTTCACACATGATAATTTTCGAAAGTTTCTTCCATTGCAATTTTCATGCTAAACTTGGAGGGTCAACAAACTCATGATCCTGGTGAGAACTGGGAGACAAAAACAAGGAGGCACGCACAAAGCTTTGGGCACCCGATTAGGAGCCCAGCCAGCCTCACTGGCTCTGCTCCTGCTGTTTGGAGGTAGCCATCAATACATTGCATGCTCAACGAGCCCCACTTCTCCACCTCCTCATCTGGAATGATACATAGAAGAGTGTGCTGGAAACTCAGGTAGATGTTCCTCCATGAAGAGCCTTACTGCTAAAGTCTTGCCTTTCAGTCATCCTCAGCATCCCTCGAAATGGGTGTTCAAAGTTGCCCTCAGCCCTGTGACAGGTCAGCAGGGAGGTCCTCCTTACACCTCAGCGGTGATTTTTCAATCTTTCTCCCCATGCAGGGCCAGTGGAGAGCAAAACCGAAGCAGCCATGTCTGAGCTGGTCCCAGAGCCGCGACAAAAACCAGTCGTACCAATGAAACCCATGGGCATTAATGCCAACTTGCTGGGCTACATCGGTATTGACACCATCATTGAGCAGATGCGCAAGAAAACCATGAAGACAGGTTTCGACTTCAACATCATGGTTGTAGGTAGGCAGGGACCATCTGAGGTGCTGGGAACCATGTCCAGGGACTGTCCTATGAGGCCAGGTGGGAAAGCACACCCTGCAGGCATAAGGGCATAAGGGAGCAGACAGCGTTTGCTCTGGGGAAAGGAAAGCCTGCACAAGGCAAGGAGACATCTACAACCCCTTCCCCTGCCAGCCTGGCTCTGTCCTCTGGGCCTGCTGTCATTGCCAGGCTGTGGCAGATGTCACAAGCTTCCCCTTTGCAATCCTCAGGTCAAAGTGGACTGGGAAAGTCAACGTTGGTGAACACCCTCTTCAAATCCCAGGTGAGCCGCAAATCTTCGGGCTGGAACCGGGAGGAGAAAATCCCCAAGACAGTGGAGATCAAAGCCATCGGGCATGGTAAGAGCCAGGCTGCTGTGGTGGAGGCAATACTGATGCTTCAGCACAGTCTTGCAGAAGACCCCAGTAGTCTATGCAAACAGTTCTTTGCTGTTAGGCAGCCTTTTCTCCATGTTAAGCTAAAAGACAAGTGCCAGTTTTAGATGGCCTCAGACCCAGCCAATGCTTTTCTTAAACAGCAATGCCACTGATGCCACAGCCAAAAGTGAGGGGTAGAAAAAGAATTCTAGATATTTCTTCTGCCAAGACATTAGTCTGCATATGTGGATTAAGCCTTGCTGTAAGTCATTGCCACCTGCAGATGCTTAATGATCTATACAAATTGCATTGGTGGGTTCCCTCCCAAGCCTGGTAGAGCACATGGCCTTGTGGCAAAGCATCAGCACAGCTTCTACAGCAGTGCAGAGTAACGAGCACCATCTCAGATTCAGGATGATGCGCTGGAGGGGAGGACAAGTTGTGTAAGGTATGTACTACCTCTGGACCACAGACTGAGCACAAATCAATTTTCCTGTGGCAGAGTGGTATAAGGTGGCTTTAGTGCAGAGGTTACCAAAATTTGGGGTCAGAAATGCAAATGGGGATCACAACTGTTGAGGCATGACCCAGCCTGGCCTGGTCATGCTTGCTGGGCAGGGACGAGAGCAGAGCACTCCTGTTCCCTTGTAGGGCACAGAGACATTTTTCATGATGGTCCCCAGGGAGGCGTATGATTGTTTGCAATTTCTTCCCCAGTCATTGAAGAAGGTGGTGTCAAAATGAAGCTGACAGTGATCGACACTCCAGGATTTGGGGACCAGATCAACAACGAGAACTGGTGAGTTTTATATGGTCAAGGTATTTTGTCCCAGAAAGGGCTGGAGTTAAGATGGTATATGGAGTGACTTTCATCTACTTGGCCTGGGAAATTTCTGGCATCCTATTGCACTTGGGGGGCTGGTAATGGGGACATGGAATTGTAAACACCATGGATCTGTGTGCGTGCTCAGGTGTATGTGCGCATTACATAGCAAGTGCCTATTTCTGTGCCCAGTTACAGAAACACTTAATCATCTTTGCTGATGGTGAGATGCTTGTGGTGGCTATTTTTTATGCCTGAGCCTGCTTTGCTGCTGTCAGAGCCGGGAACACTGTAGGCAGGTGCATGAGGAGATTTGTACCTGACTATTCATCTCTCTCTCCCACCTTTAACAGCTGGGAGCCTATTGAGAAATACATCAATGAGCAATATGAAAAATTTTTGAAAGAGGAGGTGAATATTGCAAGGAAGAAACGAATTCCAGACACGCGAGTGCACTGCTGCCTCTACTTCATCTCCCCCACGGGCCACTCGTACGTACACAGTCCCTCGTCCTTCCTCAAGCCCTTGGTGCCTCTGTGCCAGATATATACCCTGCACTGCTCCATCTCAGCCATGGACCCAGGGGTCCTGCCTGCAGGGCTGGCCGCTGTTTAGCTTAAATTTGGGTGCTGCGGGGCTTGAAAGGTCTAGGATAACAAGGGCAGGAGAAATGCCACTGTGTTTTTTGGGAGAGGGCAGGATGGTTGGCAAGAAGGAGATGAGAGCATGGTGGCAGCAAGTGGGGTACGTACAAGGGAGGTTTCTATTGATGCCCTGATGCTGTGAGAGTCACTAGGATGAAAGGGAAGGAGGATAAAGGGACCCCTTCCATGTTGTTCCCTCTGGGCTGCAGCCTGCGGCCTTTGGACCTGGAGTTCATGAAACATCTCAGCAAGGTAGTGAACATCATCCCGGTTATTGCCAAGGCTGACACCATGACCCTGGAGGAGAAGATTGAATTCAAACAAAGAGTGAGTATCTCCTCTCCTACATGGGATCCTTCCCTGCCCTGGCTTGGAGGTGGGAGAAATGAGCGGTATCCTTCTTCTTGGGATTGCAGCGCAGTCCTCAGGGCATGCACAAAGTCCAACACTGGGTTGGTGGGTAAGTCCTGAAGATGCAGCTGTTTGTGGCTCTAAGGGCATCTGTTAGAGGGGGAAGAAATGTGTGTATCCCTGTGACATCTCATGATACGCTCTGTCATGGGAACTGTAGAACCAGACAAGTAACCGGGGCTGGGGAAGACAGATTCATCATTGCTGCTGTGTGTCCTCACTCCGCTGCACGCTTCCCTGAGGACAATCCCTCCAGCCCCTGCCTGCTGGAAAGATGTCCCAGATGTGTTTGCCCAGCTGTCCCACCTGCCTGCCCTTCAGGTTTGTGTTGCTTTGTGCTCCAAAATGTCTCTCTGTCCAGGTGCGCAAAGAGCTAGAAGTAAATGGGATTGAGTTTTACCCCCAGAAAGAATTCGATGAGGACTTGGAGGATAAAACAGAGAACGACAAAATCAGGGTAGGAAACATTTTATTGTGGGAGGGGAAGGGGGGATGAGGGCTGGTCATATTCAATGAGCATAAAACAGACGTGTGACTAGAAGGTTTTAAGTCCTTCATGGTCCCTGAATGAAAGATGCAATGGATATAAGGGATGGTCATTCCTCCTTCCCAGCTTAATTTGTCCCTGTTGTTACTACAGGGTAATAAGAAGGCTGAGTGAGGAAGGACTATGTTTCACCTCCTCTTGCTGAATGCTCTGTTTGGCCACTATTAAGTACCAAATGGGTCTAGTGTGTGGCTGATGTCCAGCCTCTGCCTCAAACAACTGCCCCATGAGCCCTCTCATCTGCTGACCAAACTTGACCTGAAAAGCAGTCCAGTTCTTTCCTCTCCCAGCCCCTGTGAGAAGGCCTGTCCTATCCTTTCCTCCTCAGTGCATTAGACGCTGTATCCTAATTTCCAGCCTGTGTTTGTTCATGGCCAGGTTGTATCCAGGATTGTGTCTGTGTTCTTGTGCCAACACTGACTCAAACAGTTCTCTTACCTAGTGGTCCCTTCCACCACTCAAGGCAGGTATACAGAACATTATCCTTTGCTGACCTTCTGGTCAGCTAAAGCAGGCAAGCTCCTTTGGATGAGCTTCCCATACCTCAGTAGTCCATGCGCCTAGTCACTTTTTTCTGTGCCTGCTCCAGTTTGATTTTATTTTCTAGCACTGGTGCTGGTACCCCAGATGCTCCCCCATCTCTTCTGAGATCTGAACTGCTAAGCCCGTGAACCACATGTGCTTTTTAAACAATTGCATCACACTGGTGGCTCATGGTTGTCTTGTGACCGACTAGCACGTGGGGTCCTTCCACTCCTTCAGTCGCTGCTTGTTCATGAGCTCCGAAGTTGTAGCAGAAATTCTTGATGTTATTCTCTAAATGCTGCTCTTTGTGCCTCAAACTTACATTTTCCCGGATAATAACCCTGTCTGCCTTTGTACTGACAACACCTCTTGGCCTTGTGATGCTAGTGCATTTAATTATCCCACTTATCATTTTTGTAGTGAAGCCATTAATGAAAATAGATGCCTCCATGGCAGTCCTCATGAAACTCCAGGAGTCTTGCATTGCATCCTGAGACTTGCCCTTTCAACTCCCCCAGATGTCACAGCCCCAACAGAAATTCCCACCTTCCTCACCTTAATTAATCATTTCCCATTTGGCAATACATTATACATGCTGGAGAAGATTAGATGGGTTTTGCTTCTTCTCCAAACTGTTACTCGTTTTGAGGAGGACACCACATTTTGTTCTGCACTTCAGCATCACTGCCCTAGGTTTGGATAGTCTTGCACGTAAGAAATAAACCACTTTTTAATCTCCATTTCTGTGGCAACTGCAGTCCCTTCCCAGGCCCAGGGACATCCATAAAGCACAGTAAATCTATGAACATCTGCACGACCTTATGGGTAGCAGGGTCTCCTGCACCCTGTGCTCTGGAAATGGACAGTTTCTCCCTGTGCTTAGAGATATTTGGGTCCCCAGTAGCTTCACCTACTGTGCCACTTCCCAGGAAAGCTGCAACTCTACCCCATTTCTGGCCTTCGTCAGTACAACCATTTCAGCTATTAAACTTGTTGAATGTTCATATGTCTTGTTGGGGAGGATTATTTTGAGTCCTCTCCTTCTTCTGGTGAAGAACTTCAAACTTGGTTAGAAATACTCACTGCAAACTACCCATATAGGCAGCCCTGGGCTGACAAACCCTCTCCTGGTTACGCCAAGGTACTTCCTCTCTGGTCATCCCCCTCTACAGAAATGCTGGAGATGGGTGCAGAAGAATTCTGCCCCAGGCTCCAGAGCCCTTGGCAGAGCTGCAAGCTAGTCACTAAGCTCGAGGGGTGCAAGGACACCTGTAAGGCAAGGGCCCAAATGCTAGGGATAGCACTGATGGGTGAAGAGGACAGCCAGTGAAATGTTGCTCTGGAGAACCTCTTCCCTTGGAGAAGGCCTTGTGTTTGGTGAGCTGAGAGGAGGAAAGGTGGATGGGGAAGAGTGATGGTGCTGCTCTCTGGAATGGGTTCAATAGGTCTCTCCACATGTCTCTCCCCAGCAGGAAAGCATGCCCTTTGCGGTAGTGGGCAGCGACAAGGAGTACCAAGTGAATGGCAAAAGAGTCCTGGGCAGGAAAACACCTTGGGGAATCATTGAAGGTAAAAAAACCCCCTTGCTTCTGGGTGCTGAAAGTATCTCTGCAGGTCCCAGTAATAGACAAGGGTCCAGATAACATGTCCCATGGCTACCTTTCCATCCCTTTTGCAATAAACTTTTTGAAACCAAGCAAGAGGAGAATTCTCAAATAGCTTTGCTGGGAGGGAACTGCCATGGTCAATGTGATACTGCTACCACCAACTGGCAGAAGCTGGAGCCACTCCGATCACCACCGTGGGTGAAGCTGAGCTCCTGAGGTTGCCTTGGTTTTCAAATGAAAATTCACATGTGACTGCTCAGGACCTCTTAGCATGGCTCCTCAATGCCTGACAGTGTGGCATTCAGACAACTGCCTGTCCTTTCTGAAGCCTGCATGCTCTGCCCACCTGGAACCTGCCCCATGACAATGACCTTCCCATGCTCTGTAACCACAAAGGGGTTGTTGAAAAAAATCAGACCTAACAATTGCTTGCTTTCTTTTCAGTGGAAAACCTTACTCACTGTGAATTTGCCCTACTTCGAGATTTTGTCATCAGGTAAGGCAACGGTCATGCACCAATTTGCTCTTGATGAGCAGGTAGTCTTCCCGAGACCTTCTTAGAGTGAAATAGCCCCTGTGGAAAGGAAAATAAAGTACATTTCAGGCAGTGAAAGCTTATGTGGGGTAGGGTTGGATTGAGTTAAGGGGTAGATACTCTCATGCCTCTCTTTGTGACATGACCACTGTGTCAAGTAGGTGCTAGCTTTCATGTACGAGCGGGATGCGTGGAGAAAAGCAGGATACTACCACCCTCTTTATATCCCATTAAGGATATTAGGTTGCAACAACTTCTGTTTGTTGCTGACAACAGGTCTGGGCTGGAGTCAGTGAGAAAGACACCCCCAATGCATCCTAGACCATGTGTCCTACCAGGTTGAGGAATGTGCTGGAATGTATGACGTGGAAGTGAAAAGCTCCATATTTCATTCAGCTTTCATTGTCCTGTCTTATTTCTATTCTGTTTCATGAAGTTGTCTCGGCACAAATGATATCTGTCCCAAATTCTGTAGATGAGCTGCAAATCCAGGGTCACCTCTGTTCCCTATAAATACAATAAGGTTTTAAAACAACACCAAAAATAAGGGAAACACACTTCAAACCCAGAGCCCTGTGGCTCATTCCACCTATGGGTATGGTGGTACTGAGACACTTGGCCAGTTACAATGCTTTTGACATCACCCTACTACCCTCATTTTATTCTGTGATATCTTCTGCAGCAGACGTGCTTTCCTTAAGTCTTCCAGTAAAAACATCCTAACCAGGTGATCGTCACAAAGCATATGGCAATCAAGGCCTACAAGTTTTCTATGAAGGTTAGGGACGACGCTCACAGCAGTGTTTTGCAGATTATGGTCTTCAGTGGACCTGATACACCCTTCTGGTGCTTCCTTGTCTCACCACCACTTCAGATGAGATAAGGTCATGTCTGTTCTGACACACCAGGATGGCCAGTGGCTGTCCCACTGGCACAGGTGTGAAAGGGGCGGGACACTGGCAAGCACAGCCAGGGATTTCAGCCCATAGGCTGCATCCTGCATATGTGTTCTTGAATGCTGATGCTCCAGCTTTCAGTTGTGTATGACAGCAACAGTGTCATCCATGCAGAAAGAGAAGTATGCTCTTTAGCCAGACTGACTGAAGTCTTCCATTTATCTGGGGAATACTGACTGCGCTGATATTGGTTACTGTATTCTCTTTCCAACCCCATCTTCACTTTGCCCCCCTGCAGGACCCACCTTCAGGACCTAAAAGAAGTGACCCACAACATCCACTATGAGACCTACAGGGCCAAGCGGCTGAATGACAATGGAGGGCTGCCCCCCATGACTGTCGAGACAGAGGAAAACCATGAAAGTAACCTGTGAATGACACCCCCCCACCCTTCCTGTCACCTGGTGTCTCTGGATACGACAACCCACCCCTGCTACCCTTGACTCTACCATGGGCCTGTCTCTGAAGCATGTGGCGCATCCTCCGTGTGCATGAGAGGACGTGAGCGTGAGTGCGTGCAGGTGTGTGTGTGCCTACCTATGTGCCGGAGAGGGACCAAAGGCGTCTCCCCTGTCCTTCCCAGAGTGCCCTCATTCTCGGTTTGTCTTTTGCGCAGCGGACTGTCTGTCATCTTCCTTTCTCTCGTTTCTGTGTCTCAGCTGTGTGTCTTGACTGGGAGAAATAGGGATGGGGGGGGAAGGATTTCTGGGAGCAGGAGGGGCTTTGGAGGTGGGAGGTGTGGGGCATGTTGTGGTCCTGTTCTTATCGCTTGGAGACATGGAAAGAAGAGACTCCAGGAGAGATGGTGGAGTCGGTGCATTGTCTTCAAGTGATAGCAGAAGAAATTTATCTTGGGTTGTCAGTGGGTGGGAAGGCAGCTGGTTGGTCTGAGGGGCATGGTGGCCCAGCATTTTATCCCCATTTCTTGCTGTAGCTTCCCAAGGGGAAATGGCAGCTTGGAAGTGGATAGATGGGAGAAGTGACAGATTGACATGTTTTGTGGTTCAGGGGAAGTGACCGGTAGGAGGAGACAGAATTAGTTCTTGGGCTGTAGCATTAATTTGAGAAGCACCAAAGTACTGGGGGAAAATTTTCCGAAAGAAGCAAAACCCAGAGGAAAAGAATGTTTCCCTGCTGCAGAGGGTGCATTTGCCCTGCCCAGCGCTAAGATCAAAAGCCACGCTTGTGTCACAGGCTTTTGATCCTGTGCAGATCAGACCAAGCTGTCCTGAGGCCACCCCGCCTCATCCCCCATTGCAGCGGTCTCTCTCCACCAGCACTGAACCGGTCCTGGCCAAACCTTTCCCCCACAACATGGCCTCTCTGCTGTAGGAGCACAGGGAAGACAGTGCCACGGGGGGTCCCTGCCGGGAGCTCCCCCAGGGACAGCTCTACTCAGCACAGGGCCTTCAGGATCTTGGAGTAGAGCAAAGAGCCATGGATTGAGAAGCACTAGGCCAGGGTGTCTCCCTGGGTCTCCACGGATGGTGGGAACAGAGATACCTCCTTCTCGCTGAAATGGCTGTGTTAGCTACTCGAGCAGTCTCAGCTCGTGCTGCTCCTCCGCCCTCCTACTGCCTTCCCGGCTTCCACATCCTCCTCTCCTGTGCTTTTGTCCTCATTCCCTTTTAGTCCTTCATAGGACTTCCTTCCTTTCTTTCTTTCTCTCAATTTCTCTGCTCTTGTCCCTTTCTGTCTCTCCTTCATTTCTCTGAGTACTTGAATATTCCTCTTCTCCAGGCTGTTTCCTCCCTCTCCTTCTCCCACGCTCTCACACCTCCTCATCAATGTGCTTGTGTGTCCTGTTGATAAGTTGTCATTTTACCTTCCCCTGGAAGAAACAGGGAGGGAAGGTAAAGACTCAGGAGCAGAAAGAGGCACAGCTTTACTGAAGACTATATCCTAGTGTCTAGCCAGTGTCAGCTCTTTTCTGGATGTTCCTGAGCCAGGTGGAAAGCATCAGAGCTGGCTGGGCAGAAGGGAGGAGGGGAGAAAATCACAGATGTCCTGAGCTTGGCAGTGTCTGCCCGTCACCTAGCATGTCACGTGTCTGGCAGGGATTGTCACCTCTGGGAGAATAGCCGGGTTAAGTGCATTAGGAGGTTGCATTTAAAATGCACATGCAGAATGCCATGGCACGGGATGGCAATGCTGCAAGTAAGGGGAAGTGTGGTGGGTTTGGGATGGGTGTTGGAAAGGCTTGTGCAGGAGGGAGGAAGAGGTCCTAGTGAGGGAACAGCAGAGGAGGACTCAAGCCAGGACTGAGGTTGGCTGACAGAGCTGTACGGGAGCCAGGCCTGGGAAGAGGGTGCTCCAAGCCTTAGCAACACCGTCCAAGAGCATATGTCCATCTTGTGGCTTTCTCTGGTGCTGTCACTGCAAAGCAAAGGTCTCTTCACTCTCACTCCCACCTGTCCACACAAATCAGCCGTTCTCAGCACCGCTAGGACGCGAGGGCCAGAGCAGCCCTTCGCAGTCCTTTCACCACCCACGTACACAGCTCCTGGTGTTCCGCTATGCAGCATGTGCATATAGCCTTGCACCTGCCTCCCCACTTGCACCAGGCCTCCTCGGCCCTGCAGAGAACAAAAGCCTCATCACCGGTGCCAGCAGCCGTACCATGGACCCTGCAGAAACCATCCTGCTACGCTGCTACCCATCCCACCGCCCACACTGGCCATCCACAGCCCAACGTGGGGTCAAAGCCTCCTCCCAGCTCGTCTCCACCAGCCCGCCAAGCGTGGAGGTGTCCCCAGCATCACCGGCTGCCAGAAGCATCTTCTCAGCCTACTCTGCTGTGGCTGCTCCTGCCTAAGCTCTACATAATGTTTTAAACTCAGCGCAATAGGAAAGACTCCCTCAGGGCTCCTCTTCTTCACTGCACTGAAGCACGAAGCCACGGTCCGTCATCTTTAGCGGGGGCGTGCGGAGGCATTCCCTGTACTTGCTTTCTCACACAGCTCTTCGGTGGCCATGCGACTGCTCTAGAGGAGCTCTCCTTGCCACTGGGCTGCATCACCCTGGGCTGCGGTGTGGTCATTTCTGTGACTTTTGGGCCCAAACAAGGGTTATGGCAGAGAGCCAACGCTGCCCTCCTTAATGAAAGCAAAGTGGACCCCACACAACGGAAGAGAGAGATTTTCCTTTGCCTGTACGTCAAGTGGATGGAAAGGACAAGGCTGTGTGTTTTGCCCTATAGGTTTAGGAGTTTTTGTTTGTTTGTAACAAGGTGGTTTTTAAGCTCTGCTCTATAATTTCCTGTCAGATCATGGACTACTTCTAAAGGATCCGTGAAAGCTCACTGAGAAAAAGCAAGCTCAGGTATTCCTCACTGCCATCCGCTCATGCAAATATCCTACTGGTATCGGCATATCTACCAGAAAGCCTACGAATGGCAAATATAAAAAATTTCCCATGTTGTGTGGCAGCAGGAGATCGGGAAAAAGTCTCTGCCGATGGGTAAGCTGATGGAAAAGCCTGAACGGATCCTAGCTCTCGTGTGCCGCCAGCTGAGTCCCAGGATGACCACAGCACGTCAGACGTTCCCCTCAGAGATACCACTGAAACGGTACCATAAGGGGAGTAGGAGCTAAGTTTTTCACCAGAGGTACTGGTCCGGTGTGTTCCGAGACTGACAAACTCTTCACCACCATAAGCCATTCATCAGAAAAATTTTGCACTGTGTGGTAAATCCCAATCACCTTTTTTTTTTTTTTTTTTTTACACTGGACAAATTCCACGTAGGCTAAGACAGTACCGGACATCACAGCAGGCGTGGTTACGCTGCGAGCGCAGAGAGCAAGAAGAGCAAGCAGCGCTACGTGTAGGCACTAGTATTTGTGGTTAGTTGCGAGAAGTTCATTACTGTTCCCTACGGCTCGTAAGCAGGCGTCTCGGGGGGGAAAGGCTGCCGAAGGCGCGCTGCCAACACCCTTCCCACCCCAGCAGAGATCTCGGGAAGCGGCGACGCGAACAGCGGACGGCAAAAAAATCGCGCTCCAGCCAGCCACCGGGCCGGGGGCTTGAGGGGAAGCNCTCCTCGCAGCAGGGCCGGGGGCCCGCTGGTGTGAGGCGGCTCGGCCCCGCTGGGGCGGCCCTCTGGCTCCGGCCTGGCCCCGGCCTAGTCCAGTCCGGTCCCTCCCGGCCCGGGGGCTGTGTTGTGGAAGGCCTGCCTGGCAGCGCGGGAACGGGCCGGGGCCGGCGGCGGGGAGCAGGCCTGGCTGGAGCCGGCGGAGCCTGGCTGGAGCCGGCAGAGCTGCCCCGTCTTCGCTGGTGCAGCTCGGCGGTCCTTAGTGCCGCTCCAGCGGGCGTCCTGGGTGAGGAGAGAGCTGCCGCCGCCCGTAAAAGACAGGGAGCTGGCTTTTTTTTTTTTTTT
>VZTL01070952.1:22813-39456 GCA_013400535.1 Scopus umbretta
CATGGGGCAGCGGTCGCAAGAGTAACAACCTCTCCTTATAAGCACATGGGCACAACTGCCTGAGATGATCTACCATTAATAAAGATGTTCCATGGAAAACTGCAAAACAGCATTCATTCCTGTTAGAGGTACTTCATGGAAATCTCTATGAGTGCAGAAATACAAGGACTGTAACTAGCACAGGTAGCCAGCTACGCTTCTATGCCAGAGTCTACAGGTAAAGTGACCAGGGCCACAACATACGCAGAGCCTGCATACTAAGGCTAGAGATCCCTTAGAGATACAAGACAGACATGCATTCCTGTAAAAGCACCGGTGCCCAGCCCACGCTCATGACAGAAATCTGAACACAGTCCAACACATCTCCTACAACCTCTATACTTGTTTCTCACTTCTAAAAAAGAAAAAAAAAAAAACAAACAAAAACCACCACCACCCCCCAAAAACNAAAAAACACCCCCACCCCCCCCCAAAAAAAAAAAAAAAAAAAAAAAGCATATCTGACATACAGAAAGGATACAACTAACTGAACACTAAGCATAAAAATCTGTTTCACAGACAGAGCCCTGTGAGGAAGTTTCAAGCCTGAGTCGAAATTTTAGAAGTCAATCGGCTGAAAATTTTTAATTACGGTGTTTATCACCTTTGAGTAACAATGTACTAATTCTTCTAGGTAAGAAAGGCAGATGGAGGCACTTCCTGAGTTCAAGTTTTCTGCAGCTGTAACTCTGCATTCCAGTTAGATCAGTGGAGAATCTTAACCAAGATACAGACAGCCTAGATAAATTTAATAACATACATTTAATAACTTTCTTATACAGAAAGACTGTTAATAACACAGCTATTTAAACTATTCTATGGTACTTTTAAGAACATGAATGTGCAAAAAGGTGATTTATCAGAAGCCAAGATATGAATTTAATGTGGCAAAAGGAGGCTGTACCACATGCACATCGTGCTATTTTCTGCTTCTATCACACAAACGCTTTCAGCTATTTTATATCAACTGTTTTCTATTCTAACACCCACAGAGCAACACTCCTCTGAAAGTAATATGCCAGTTTGAAGTTTAAAACTACAAGCATTCTCTGAGCACTGGACTTGAAGTAAAACATCTGACACCTGGAAAGGTATTTCTACAAAGTGCTAACTTTCATATGCCTGTATTAAGTTACTAGTCTTTCAGTACTGAATATATTTATCCCTCCAAATCAAAAGTTTGCTTGTAAATCCTGAGGAACAGTCTTTATCTTAATAACACAAATGATCCAACTGCAGTGGAAAAACTTCAGTGCATACTAATTCTCAGGGTTGTAATATGGTTGTGAGCAGAACTCTGAAATTCAAACTAGCAGGGGTAGCATTAGCAGCAAAATGTACGTCTACAATTTCACCTTCATTTGCTTTGCAGACATACCAACTGACTGCAGTGGGAGAATAGTAAAGCAAATGCTGAATACTTCCAACAAAAGCCTATCCTTCATGTCCAGCAACCCCCGCAGCAACTATGAGCTGATTAATGAACGTAAAACTGTAAAATGCATAGAGAAAATCCAGCTTATTCTGAAGACTGAAAACAGCAAAAAAAATTACTGAAATTAGTAAATAAACATAACTGAGAAGAATACATATAGACGAGTGCATCTGTGATCAGCTAATGAAAAAGTTAATTGATTCAATCTGAAATTGTTCAAGACTGCTGAAGGTATCAGGTGTCATTGAGATGAATGATCTCTGTTACAAGGAAGTCACATGCAGAGGACAGACAGAGTGAGCGAGATCAAGAAAGGAAAAGCAAATGGGGTTTAGTTTATAAAGCACAAGTTTCATGGTGTCTAGCTAAATAGACGTTTTAAAAGGAACTTAAACATATAGAGTATGAGCCTTGCCACCTAATCTATGGAAACTGAACCACACATCTAGCTGCACATCAGAAGAACCTGAAGTTGTGTTTAAGAGACAGGAAATACAGGTCATTTGACATAGCCAAGATACTCTTGTGGAAGTTTATAGCAGCCCTACTTAAAGACCAGATTTGCATATCAAGCTCCAAGTCCAAACAAGTCCCTATGTTTTTTTGTTGTTGTTTTGTTTTTGGTTTTTTTTTTTTTAAATTTGGTGCTTCCCTGGACAATTACTTTTTAGTGACTTTACCCGAGAGCTATAAATTGCATAACTGCAAAATTAATCATTATTCTTAAGCATTTTGCAATCTCCTGTGTCCTTTGCAACCTGTGTAACGTTAACAGGTGCTAGCTGGCACACAGCAACATAAAAAAACCAGAATACGATTACAAACAGAGCCCAAGAAATTTTTTTTTTTTGCTTTGATTGTTCTCAGCACAACAGCTCATGTACCAAAGAGTGCTTTAAGGAGAGAAATAAATCATTAAGAATTTACAACTTCAACTTTTACAAATGCAGACGTTTATAAACCGCTTGGGTGGGCTCCAGGAACAAGTAGTCTCTCCTATACTGGTTAGAAGAGGGTTCAGTTCTTCAAATCCTTATCTACCGCAGGCTGCCACCAAGCTGTAGCAGACTCTGGTTATCAACTACTTACACGAGTTTTAGTTTTCAAGAGTTAACTTCAGTAACCAAGTTCGTAATGATTTTTTGCTCATTTTTGCTCATTTTTTGCTCAGCCTCATTTTTGCTGGTAAAGCTCATTAAGCCCAGCTGCTTGAAGCCAGAACCCTAACCCTGCATCCAGGCAGGAACTCTGTAAACATCTTACACACAGAGGTAATTTTTCCAATTTGAGAAAAACAGTACTGTGCTACGAGTAGCAATATCCACACAGATATTAATCTCTTGCCTTCTCTGGAGAGGTTACGTTCATCCTACAGTTACAGTGACTGGCCCATGATGTCACTCTGTTTAATTTAACAGTTACAAATGCAATATCATCGTACTTAGGGAAAGAAAAAGAACTGCTAGAAAATGGGCAAACAAAACAAGAAAGGAGGCTAAATATTCACACAGAACAGACCGTAAGAGATTTTGAGAGAGTAATATTTATGATAAAATAATAGTAACAACAACAAAACTGTTGTTCCCTATTGAATGAAAGGGAAACATCACCATGCAACAGCCACAGCAGTGATAACAGGACATACAGCAAAACCAGGCAGTAAATTAGTTCTCTCAGATTTATGGGTTCCTAAAAGAATCTATTAGAATACAATGGAAGAGGGCAGACAGTATTGCTTATTGGAGGTGGAATAAAATTAATAAGGGCAAACATTCCTTACTCAGCATTAAAAAAAATAAATAAAAAAAATATATATATTTTTACATATGTCCATGCCACTAAAAAACCTCAAATTATCGTAGCTTAAAGAAATACACTAGAATTTTTAGAGTGGGGAAAAAAGCCCACACAAGGACAACCTCCTTTTCTTAATACTAACACAAGGTTGGTAGTTACAATGTGCAATTTAGAAGGGAAGAACACAGCAGATTTATAACCCATTCAAGTCTGGCTCTTCAGACAAACACTGAAGTAAAATTAGTATTTATTAAAACAAATGGACTATAAATACATTAACAAATGCTACCCTTAAGAAGAAATATCTGCAATTAATGTAATAGAACACAGGATGTTCACTAATTTACAGCTGGCAAAGATATTTGATATCCACAACATATGGCAGCAATTTCTTCACAACATTTGAACAGCAGTTTTTCATCAGGATCCCTGCATGGAAGGACTCAAGCGTTATCATTTACATTCTACACCATTCAGGGAAGCCACCACCATATCTCCACAGCTGAAAAACTTTAGCGTGATGAAAGAAATGGGCAGTTAACTCAAGTATTTTGCCATTGTCAGATCCATTTTGTCAGGACAAACAACGTGTTGGAAAAGTGTGGCAGGCAGATGAGTGTGTTAAAAAAACTGCTCTGCAATTATCAATATTGTAAAACACCTTGGTTATTTTTTAAGACTGCTTTTGATATAAAATTATCATTAGGGATTTTGTTTATGTTTGCTTTGCAGAAAAGGAATACAATATTGCATATAAATAAACCTTTGGTTGCCTATATTACTTACAGAGATGACTTAAAAAGATCATGCTCTAGATGCAACAAAAAATCAAAAATCAAAACCAGCTACCCATCATAGGAGAACTCAAACCATCCTCCCCCTGCTCTCCTCTCAAAAAAACAGAGCTGAAGAAAATACTATTATTGCATAATACAATTTGTCACAATATTTTATTTTATTGACTATGTAAAGGAACTCATCATATAAGTTCAGTGAAATGTATTGCTTTGTGGATCCCTCTTACTGTAAATGGATAAAACACACCAAAACTTACAAGTGTTCAGCTCCAATTTTCACACTGAAACAACTGGCCACATATTCAAAGCACTCAGCATACTATACACACACCAAAGCAGAGCTCTTGAAATTCAATTGCAAGAACTATTCCCAAACAAATGTGAGTCCTTAGCTTCTCTGGGAACTTGCCAGTTAAGAAGATAAGCTCACCACCAACAGGGCAAGGACTTCTTACTGTAGCCAGCCCCAAAAAATATATTTAGTGGTGAGGAAGCTGAGAATGCCCAGATCTGTCATACATCCATTTACCAAAAAAACAGAGTAATACGTCCTTCTTTTCTGAGAGGAAGATCAGGAAATACCATCAGGCAGCTGGCCATTTAAGATCAGCTGGGACAGTGCATGTAACCAATCACCATCCTTCAATCCAGCACTGAATGGAGGAATTTACTTCCCCATCAGAGGGGCAAGTTTTCCAAAAATGCCCATCAGTCTCAGCTCTACCATTCTCTGAATTAATAATTTACACAGTAAGCACTTGGTGAAAGCGTTCCTGAAACTGGCAGGCTTACCTGGAAATGTCGTTTCTCTACGATAGACAGGGTCACTAGAATCTGTATTTCCTATGAGCAAATAATACTATTCAGAAGCAAGGCAAGAGGAAGGGGGATGGGGCAGAACACCAGCTTTTCAGAACTGGCACTAATTACTCATGTATTATTTCATCTAACCATTCTTACAGACTAATCTTGCTCAAGAGATGCCACATAGAGTCCACTCCATCAACTAGACAAACTTAATAGTTATGTTTTACGATAAGCTCACCAGTGACGCAAAAATAAAAATTATTAAAGACAGCCAGACTGATTCTCTCACTCATGCTGCAGCAGCTGGTCTGTTCTTCCATAATTTTCCTGCTGCTTGGTTTGCTCTGAGGGACCAACTGTTTGGAACATCGGCCTGTACATATTCTGACAAGACAAAAAAGAGAGCATCAACAGGATAGCGCTTCTGAAGCACAGTTAGGAAATAACTAGTGTGTCCTCAGTTAGTGCTTTTCATGGGGACAACTTCTACCGACAATCTATCGTACCTCATTCATTTGCAGAGCTGTCCTGGCAGGAGCAGTTAAGGAGAGGGTGGAACTGTATTGTCACAGGATCGAATTAGACAAACAATTCAATGTAACCGATGGAGTATTTAAGGCTATGATATTCTTCTGTTACCCTAACTGCATTTAGTTACCTGTGCATGCTTACATGCCACAGACAGTAAGTGTTCAGCAGTCTAGAAGAATCCTCTGCCATCAGAGCTTTGCTTCTGAAGAAGCCTTCTTTCAGAGATGTCAGAACAGACACATTTTGAATTCAAAGTACATTCACCAATGGCGTGAACCAAAATGATATATTTTAATATACAACCACAGAATAGTTCACTACAATTAAAAGCAACTTCTCTATTGAGAATCTTCCTGAAATAATGGAAGCTTTTTCATAGTTAATTCTCTAACCACCCTCCACTGCAAACTCTATATTCCTTAGCACATAAATGTGGTTTCTAAAACTTGCTTTACATCACCTTTAATCAAAATCACTACATGCAGGGGAGAAGGAAAGAAGGGGAGGGGGAAAAAATAAAAAAATAAAAAAAAAAAGAGACAGTATTTCCAAAATACCTGAAAGAACAAGTTCCAAAATCTTTCGTTTTCAAGTTCAAAAATTTCTCAGAGGAAAGGTAGCTTCACATATATGTGTGCATATCTATTTTTTTACTCTAAGGAAATGAAGCACAAGGAATTAAACTATATGTTGTCTCAAGGCCTTTAACCTGTTGGTTAGGTAAATCTCAAGAGATACTGAAGTTCTACAAATTTAACGCAAATGGGGCAGGAAAGACTGCCCCCCAAAATTACCCATCGTAAACACAACTTAGGCGTCAGCCACCATCTCGTGCTCTGTCCATCCAGGCAGCTGGCCTACTGGCACATGCACTGACTAGCCAAGCTGCTTGCCCACTGCACGCAACAGGCTGTGGCTGTTGCAATGCACTCACTGACTCCTGCCCTGTCAGCAGTTAAGGGGAAGGAGTAGATGATACAGAACAGGAAGCAAGAAATTCAGGAGAGCAGGGAAAGTGCCAGAGCTACTGCAATGGGGACAGTACACACAAATTTGTGGAAACAAGGCTTCAGTGGGTCAGCCGCTTACTGTCAACGGACCACGAAAAAGCTTTATTTATATGGTATATCCTGTATACACCCGTTAGGTGTATACAGCTGCTATACTTCAGAAAAGAGTAACTTTTAAAAAAATTCCTTCTGCTTCAGGAAGATTTGAAGGCACATCTGGTGAAAAAGAAAAAGATGGCACTGAACAATTTGATGAATGTCTACGCTATAAAGACAGAAGGTTTTTTAATGCTCAGTTTAATAGTCATATTTCTAAAAACCATGACATGAAAGAAAAAGTTCCTACAAAACACATGACTACATGGCTACAGTAGAAGTAGTCATGCAGTTTGTGATGCTCCAACAATTTCAAAGAAAAATAATTCTAGCAAGAAACCTGTGCTATGGAGTTGACATTATTGTGTTTAATTTATATCAAAGCAATTTCTAATTAGTCATGTTACAATTTCCTGTAAGAGGGAGTGCTAAAACTGAATTTATTTGTATTTCACATCTGCATCTTTCACATGCGCTCATACAAACACACCCATATATATTATGATACATTCCGTGCACAACTTAGTTCAATTGATAAATGTTTGCACATTAGTTTTCTTTTCACATTTCCTGTGGAACCAGGCCATACCTACCAAGCACAGTTAAAACTCAATACTCATGCAAAATTGTTCCTTCAGAGAGTTCTGTGCTGTTCCAGTCATAGTGCATTTAGATATTAGTTCATCTTCACAAAGGCACTGTAGTTTGAGTACTGCTACCCCTTTTTTAATTTTCATACACAAAAGTGAGGTAGAGAGACATGAAGGATAAAACTACTAAGATTAGACACAAACATTAGGTATAAACCAAACTCAAGTGACAAGAACTTAGCACTCTGCATGCTAAAGCTCAGCTACCAAAGATGATTTCAATCGGTGCCCTTAGCATTTCGGCGCTATGCAAATCTAGCCACAATTGTCTAATGCTGTACAGCATGTTCTGTGACCAGACGGAAACATCTTACTTTAATATATAATTTAGTGGCAAAAGAAATACATAACTCAATTATTTAACTTTTTTAAAGCCAGAAATAATCTCATTTTACAATTCAAATCTGCATTTTGACATACAATCCAGTATTTGCAAAATATGAGTAGCAACAGAAATGGCATAAGCAATTGCTTTTCTAGACAGACTTCTGCTTCGGCCTCAGAGAAGACTCAGTCTCATTCACAGACAGACATGTAATGATTTTGTCATGATGAAACTGTAACATGCTCACCCAATTCCTTCTGGAATTTCCTAACTTTAAACCTATAACATGAATACTTTCCCTTTTTATAATGCCCTCTAACATGTACAAAGCTGTCTGCAGACAGAGCCAAACATAGCCCAGCTTCAGCTAGTCTGTGGGTTTCAAATAGTCAGGTCTGCCATTTGACCTAATGGAGTAACTGTTATGAAACAGTTATCGTGTGGCATTATCGTGCGGCATTATCGTGCAGCGTGAAAAATTTGAAGGTTCAGGCTTAATTCTCAGTTTACCAGGAAAGCACGTTCAACCTTTCCATCACATTCCTCTCCCCCTGTCTTCAGGCCACTCAATCTTCAAACAGCCCCTCATGCTCACACAGGTGAGGGCAAACAGTATGCTTAGTTCAGACACAATCTTCTTTGGTCATTGCAGCTTAACCTGAATATGAACGCTGAGATCAACAGTTTCAGAGGCACACGGCAGGGCAAAACCTTGTTTTCTATTCTCTCCCTTCATTCCACAAGGAATAAAACAGGAGGAAAAACATCTGATATTATAAGCAATTGAAAACAGAATTATTACAACATTAAGTATTTAAAAAAAACAACCCTGAAGGTAGGAAATAGAACATGTTTTATTCTTTGTATATGTATATATCGTATGATATACCCTATCATATATACATCTAAATGTACTTTGAACATTCAGTCCTACAAGCTCATACATGCTTGATGGTTATAAAGCCATCAGATTAGTGACAGCAGTGAGGGACAAAGCGAGAAGTTTACAAGCGTTTACTGGAACAAATGTAAGGTTACACATGCAGTACCCATTTTATTCCTGTGGGCATGCTTCTTTAATTATATGATTACATACTTTATTCTTGGAGAATGCATTCAGTTTGCTACTTGAATGTCAGGTAGCGGAAAAAATACAGGTAATTATCATCTTAATCATCACTCTTCAAGTGATTAACTTTTACTTAATGAAAGTATTCCTGCAAATCTCTTCCAGACTCCTATTTCATTCACTACACGTGGTCTGCTGCGCCCAGTAAGGGTTCAGATGATCTCTCTGTTACACAGGCATCCTTTTGGACTAACTCTAAATTTTTAACATGGTACCCAATTTCAGCCAAAACTAAGGCATGTCCCTGCGGAAACCTTCAGGTGATTTCTCTTTATCGCAGCTTCATTCACGCAACAAAAATACTGCTCCAAAATAAATTACGGATAACGCAACAGAATGTACTTGAAAGATCAATTTAGAGAATGGATCCACCTGTATTAGAGCAAAGCACCATCAGGGAACAGTGCTCTGAATTTTTCTTCGGGATCCCGTACACTAATAGGAACTCCATTTGCTTCTGCCAATAATTTTGCTCAAGGCCCAGAGTGGAGAAACAAAAGCCTGAAGCAGAAGGGTACCTAGGGATGTTTTCTCCTGACTTAACTTTTAGGGTCTACCAATGGCTGTTCTATGTACTTCTCCAAAGCCAAAATAAGTAATCTGTAACAACCGCTACTCCTGATTTTACTTTATATTGGTATAGCTACCATTTTACTTTTCAGAAAAGAACAATAAATGTAGCCATCCAAATAAGACAAGCACCTTGTGCTCATTTTCTACAATGCACAGAATTATCACATAGATGATTTATTATGGGAACAGTAACTAATAAAAAGTCTTCTAGTCCAAATTAAACTAACTCAAATTAATACTTCCATAACCAACACTTTCCCATCAAATTACAACAGGACAACAACTCTAAGTTCAAAGCAATTCATTATATTAACCTGATAATTTCTTGTATGGGGATGGAAAAATACATTAGTGTGTCCTGCTGGCCCCTAAACAGCATTTCACAATGAAATTAAACTATACATTAGCATCATTTGACAGATTAATTATTATGACTGATGCCAACCCTGGAATGTTGACACTTAATCTAGCATATATGAACACATTCCACAGTCAGAAAATATGAATTCATAAAACTTGACTAAACATGCTTTCAAAGAAGCAGTATGAAGAAAGACATGTGTAGTTAGCACTTTTATCTCACAAAAATCATGAAGATAATCAGAAAAGATTTCATCCCTCTGGGCAACAGGCAACTCTTCTCTGCTTTTCTTTCACCAGTTTATTTCTCAAGTACCTGGCAAGCAGGCATCCATCTCCTCCCTTGAGAGACCATTCCACAGCACATCCCTCTCAGGGCAGGTCCAGTTCTCATTTGCACAGGTGTAAAATGCCACTGCCAGCTGTAAGCCAGTGATGGATCACCCTGCAGGGGAAGGCTTCCTCAGGAGGACTGATTCGATCAGGATCTTTGCAGCACAGTTTGAAGACACTGGCAACAACACACAGCATCACACTAATTACAGCTGTAATACATAATTTCATCACAAGGAAGAATGTGCTTGTCTGAGGAACCCTTTTTTCTGTTCTGTACTAGCTTTACTAATATAATAAAAGGAAGTTTCTGTGATTATTACTAATTACAGAACCACATATTCCAAAACTAACAACAAAACAAAACAACAACCCCACAGAAGCCAAACCTCTGCTTCATATTTTCCACAAATAATGTAGAAGTGCCATACTAAGTTTCCCTCTTTATGTACAAATTCTAAATATTCTTTTTTTTTCTGACAAAAGCCATAATGCCAAAAACCAGTGGCAAACTCAGGGGTGTTATTTTCAACGGGAAGATAACAGTCATCAAACCATTCACAACAGAGGTGTGAATTAGCTTTTTGAGCCAGGTATACAAGGATCTGATCACCTGAGTCTCTACGTCTCATGATCAACTGAACTGCAGAGAAGTATGGGCATTTGTGCACTTGGCTTAATTTTGCTTAGAAAAAAGTCCCACAGTATAAAAACAAAAATTTCAGTAATGGACTATACATTTAACTCTAAATCTTGACTTTCACAGAAGTTACCTTTTTTTTTTTTTTTAAATCTGAGAAAGGTTAAAATACCTTATGGCTATTGCTATTATAACATGCATAAAATTATCATCTCCTGTTCGGCTTGTGACATTGTATGCCTTATACTATTATATATTTATCTATAAATTTATATCTATATTCCCAAATGTTTCAGTGGCTATTTCATTACTGATATAAGTATTGAATCACTTTTTAATCTTCCTAGGCTCTTGGCCTTGTTGCAATGAATTCCACAGGTTAATTATGTGCTGCATAAAGACATATTTGCAAGTGTTAAATTTGTATGTTTTGCTTGAAATTAATTTCAAGTTAACGCCGCATGCACCTTTCCCCCCACAATGAACGACAGCAACTTTTATTAGATATCTGCTTTCTCTTTGGACCCAATTAAAGCACCTCTGTTTGTTAAAAATTTACCTATTATTTTCATATTCAGTTAGCCTCAATGTTACCAGCAGAAAATAAATGAGAACTTTTAGATATGTTGACCAACTTCTTAGTTACAGAACTGCTTTATGATTTTGTTTAATAATGAAAAGTAAAATTCAATATGGGAAATTAAAAAATAATGTGCAAAGGGGGAAAAAAATCTGTTCTTTAAAAGGAATTAAATAAACTGAGCTCCATTTATTATCATCAAATAACTGGAGTAAGTGGATAAAAGTTTAGAATTGTGGTGTTCAAAAATTCTTGGGCTCTGCCTGACAACAGCTAGACGTGTGAAACAGCCTCTTGAAGATAAATTTCTGAAAACTGTTCTAAATGTAACATTTTTCTTTAATTCAAAACACTTCATTGACCAGAAGTTACAAAGCCTTTCAAGCATTTCTGCACATACTAAATTACTCTGTCTCTGTAGATGCAAAAGGCATCATTCTCGACCTTTGTTTGCTAAACAAATTATCTTTTCCCTTTCTGGACCCTCGGTAGGCTGATCGCAGGACTGCAGTGCCAGGGGTTGGTGCTGCGCTCACTGCAGGGCTCAGGACAGGGGGTCAGGCACTCTCCCATCCGCACAGCGACAACAGACCGTCTGCACATCAGCTGATATGGGCAGCTGTGTACTAAAAACCAGAATTTAAAGTTGACAAAGCAGGCAGCTCTCACCATGGTCAGCTTGCATCCAGGCTGGGAAAGGGGAGCACAGAGAGATGTGCATTACCACCACCAACTCTCAGCTGTCTTCCTGCAGGTAGCCCTTCAACTATCTCCCCACTGCAAATACTTCATCACTAAAAAACTAATTTGAGCTTCGGATCATTTTTCTTCTTCATGATTAATCCTCTAGTACGACATGATTCAGTGCAACTGTTAGCTGGCCCCACCACTGATTAAATCATTCAGTTGAAATGCATTTTAAAAAATACTGAAGTAGTTTATAATAATTTTCAAAGAGCTGTGAAATTTCCTAGTCTCTACCACAGCCTCAAAATGAAACAGTAAATGATACTCAATGATACTGTAAATATGAGTGGTGTTTAAAAGAGGTGTATACTATTGCTATCAAAGTATCTGACAAAGCAGTATATAGTACTGATTAAATGCTGTCTTCAGCTACGGAAGTGAAAAATCAATTGGACATTTGTGTAACTGGTAGCACTGTTCCAGAATCACAAACAGTCGATGTTATGATTTTCTTGTTCTTCACACTAACAGCACTTAAAATACCAAACTCAATTCAGTCTTTCTTTCTCATAATGATAAATAAAATTCAGAGTCTTTCTCATAACGACGACTGCAGGCTGCACCCTGAACCTTTTAAAAAGCTGGAATCAGAATTTGGTCTAACCTTTATCCCATAGTCACAATGAAACTTTCCATACTGATGAGAAAGCTGTTTTGTGAAGACAGATTTTCTTCTTCCAAGGTACAAAAAAAAAAGCAAAACCAAAAAAAACCCCAGTAAGACCTGAACTTCACTGAAAGCATCAGCATTTTCTTTCCAATAGCATAACTCAACCTCATCTTACCTCTATATTCACAGAGCATCAATGCACTAAAGTAACGCAAAATCACACAAACTTTTCCTCCCTCCTCTGCATGGGCAAAAGAGGGTGCAATATCCGTAATCCAAGAGCAATGATTCAAGAGACATCACTTAGCATACTCCATGAATGCTGCCTGCTACTGGGCTATAACCACATGCCTGACAGAACAGCAGCAAGCGCTTTAGGAAAAGAACCCTTCCAGAAGGAAGGTTCCAAAGGCAGCTCATCCAAAGCCTACGAGCTCAAGGCGAATGTCTCCCAACAAGCCATTTCTGTATGAGTTCTTTGCTTAGAACCTGTATCTGGAGCCCCATGGACTTCATTCTGCATTCACTTCAACTCGAGGAGGCTTCTGCTTCAGTTTGGGGGCAGAGGAAATGGCAAAGCAAATTAAACTCTTCCAAGTTAACACAGACTTACAACGAAAACATCAGATGATCGCGTTTTACCTCAAGGGTTTTAACGTGGTTTTCTGCAGTAACTGATATTTCATAACAGAGTCTGAACACTATTGAGACCACTTAAATACTGGGTTTACATCAAAAATTAACTCTGGACTACTTACCAACGCCAGTGTCCATGTTGAAAGTGTGTGATGCTACATGGGCCTAGAAGTCAACACCTACAGGGTGGTATACCTATCTATCTTGATTTTAATTGCTGTCAGACTTTCACTCTGATTACTTATCCCAAACTTATCCAAACCCAAGGTTTTTCAGTTACACTTTAAATTAAGTGATTCAGATAAGGAATTAATTGCAAAATAATTAGATACTTATAGTCAGTTAAATACTAATTGAAGGCATTACTTAAAACTAAGTGCTACTGATTTTTCTAATGAAAGGGCAAACAAAAGACAAAGAAAAATATCAGGGTTTTTTTTTTTTTTTTAAGCAGCTACTTTGTACATTGCTCTGTGATCATCTTTCTAAAAGAACATCTTTTAGTATCTTCTCACAGAGGATGTGTACTCAAAGAGCACTGTGGGTTTAAAATAACCAGTATCTTAAAGTTATAAAAATCACCTCTAAGGAAAGTACTTGCCCTGAAGAACTTTATGGAAATTAAACAGTATTACGATTATGAACTGTGAGAAGAAAAAAGTGCAGTAAAGGTCTTCCAATAAACAACTATATGATATGTAATTTTCTCAGTGGAGCCTATTTTCTTAATTTTCTTAACCAAACAGATGTAAAGAAGCAAATGTAGTATTTTACTGGTAGTGCATGTGCTGCCAACACAAGCACTGAAAATGAATCATTTCACTCACCTCAGTTTTGCATTTGTACAAACTCAGTTTTTATTAAAAGACTTATTCCCAAAACACACTGGCATATGAGAAAGCAGAATATGAGTTTAGAATGTTTAATAATTTAAAAGTGTATCATTATGCCTTTCCTTGAAACTTTCAGTTATTTGTATGGCCATACAACACCTCAAAACTGAGAGAGACAGATCTTTCTTCTGACAACTATTCCCTTAATTATCACACATTATAAAGCATCCTCAATTCTCTCAATAGTACTGAACAGCAAGTTTCTCACATCTTTAAAGTGAGAGCAAGAGGAAAAGGGACAGTATTGCCACTTACAATATCTATGCATTCCTTTTACAGAAAACGAAAAAAGGAGACAGATCTGAAAGAAAGGAAAAATACATTACTATATTAAAGAGTTAATACGATTATTTCCACTGGAATCACTCATGAAGTTACTCAAATGAATGACATTATGCACCAAGTGTACCTCTGACAGCATTTGTCTTTTTCATCAATCACAAATAATATAAACTGACTTTCTATGTAATTCTCTTGGCTTTGTATGTCAACGTAACAATAAAGAGTTATTATAAATAATATAGAAATAATAGACTTCTATTTTAATAGTACTTTTCCTGAACAGATATCAATATATTTTTAAAATACCTATAAAGAAATAGTTACCATTTTGATAGACACAAAAAAACAAGACAATGAGAAGTGAAACAACTTAAATGTTACTCAACAGACCAAGGATATATTCATACAGGACTGAAGTATTCTGAGAATTGATCTAGCACACTATTCACTAGCTTATTTAATCACATCTGAGTGAAAGGACACTCTGGATTTATTGGTATATTGTGACCCAGAACCCAACAATATTTTTACACTCATAAGTCCCTGTTATTTCTTTTAAGTCTATTTTTAAATTGAAAGCTCTTATTCGTGTTAAGCTTACAGAATACAGGCCTGTATCACAGCAGAATCTCACCTGGTTCAAAGTAATAAAGCACACTGCGCCTCTACAGAGTTAATTGCCTGCTACATCTGGTATTTCTGATCTAATATAAAGGCAAAAACAACTCCAAGACCAGTGTGCCTAATAACCAGTTTTTCTTTTTCAGCAGTCTCTTTCAGTCAGCTTTGATTTTGTGCACATTATTAAAGAAAAGACTTACTCCAGCGGAAGGCACCTCGATTTCCTTTTTGGATTTCATAAATGGGGAACTTTTCTTTTGAACTGCTTTCTGACCTGACATAAATCCATAACCTTCAACAGAATAGGGTGCACACGTACATAAAATGGAGTAAGAATCTGGATGCGCAGGCATCAGCAGTTTGCTGGAAGCACCCAGCTGCATACCTGTCCACACCAGCAATGTGCAGTGGGATGTCAGGGTTTCCAAAAATCACAGTTTGACCATCAAACAGAAAAAGGACAGGAAGCCTACGCTACGATGACATCAAGGCCTTCTGCTATCAAGGCAACACTGAATTTTCCCATGCCAAAGGTAAGGATGATCAAACTTACTGAAGCAAACAGAGAGGACTTTGCAGGAAGCAGTGCTGGGATGAGTGCTGGGCAATATTCAGTACAGGTCTTGGAAGGAGTCAGGAAAAACTCCAGGTACGCTAGACTATCCAGGGGGGTGAGAAGCCACACACTAGCATGGCAGAGAACTTCAGAGACTGTACATCTTTGTCAAAGATACCTCTACATCCCTTTCCAGATACCTTTCATTAACAGACTGCAATGAAATTCTAAAGCTTTACTCTGTTTCCCTACTCATAAAAGATGTAGACGTACTCTTTGTCTCAAAAAAATATCATTCTTGTTTCATGTCAGCAGTCTTCAAGTATTAAAAAAAGATTCTGACTGCAAGGAAATGAATTTTCTTCCAGATATGGCCAATATCAAATGAATACAATGTCTATTAGCATATTTTTCTAGTCTTTCTATGAAGGGAAAGATACAAGAGACAAAAAATGTAATGGAGCAAACATAATGCAAAATTCTTCATAGCACACTGCTTTCCAAGAAGCAGCATTTAAATGTTTTTAAAAACAAAGAATAATGAAATTGCCTTTTGCCCTCTTCCCTCCCACACAGCACTCCAGAAATAACCCAAACCAGAGACACCTGATGTTGCATAAAGCTAAATGCAGAAAAAAAAAAAAAAGAAAAAAAAGAAAAAAAAAGAAAAAAACCCCACAAAACAAAACATAACCACAAAACAGGTACTAAAAGTCTTCCTATTCTTGTATTCTCAGAATCGCAGTTGTTGGGTGGTGCCTGGATAGATCTCCAAGGCCATTTAAAAACCAATGCCAAGTAAGGCACTGGCAAAAACCACTGACTTGACTCCTCCATGCTCCTAACAAACAAAAAAGGCATTGCCCACAGGACACTTCTGTTCCAGATCACTACATCTAGACACACAGAAAAAAGCCCAAGCTGACTGAAAAACTTAATCAGGAAATCCTGGGGTCAGACTCTGGTTTTGCTCTTTCCTTGTTTAATCAAGCCTTCGACAGCCTCTAAGAAATAAAGTTCAGTTCTTCAGGATCTGGTTCTGCTTGACACCTAGCTTTAAATCCTGAAGTCACCAGGACCACAGCTACTTCAGCAAACAGAAAAATTCTGCTTTGTTCTTCTCTTGTCCCTGCAACTAGGGTTAGGGATACCTGTAAAAGATTCAAAGAACACCCTAGTCTTTTTTTTTTTTTTTT
>VZTL01070955.1:3173-14721 GCA_013400535.1 Scopus umbretta
GGCAGGCTGTGGGGGTCGGGGCTGCGCCGTCGCTGCCCTCGTCGGGGGAAGGGGTGGCGCGCGTTTTGCGGGACCGGAGGCGTCCCCTGAGGCGGCGGAGCTTGGTTCGGCTCCGGCCGGGAGGCCGCTTCGGAGGCCCTTTCCCCGCCTCGTCCGCCTAGAGCCGCGCTGCCATGGAGCGGGCTGCGAGGCCTGTGTGTGAGGGGAAGGGTGACTGCCTCAGAGCGGGGAGCTGCCTCCGAGAAAACGTAACGCCTGGGCTCCCTAAGGGGGTTAGCTGACGCTAATATCTTAAGGATTGTCGGGTGTTGCTTCCCTTCCCCACCCCCCCCAATGACGACCAACTTTGATTTTTGTTAGTGGCTTCAGATGTTCCCATCCCCTGCTGTTTGTTTGTGCTACCTCAGTGCTGGGTTTGTAGCTTCATAAATGGCTAACTTGGTATGATTGACCTTTTTATGTGCATCAGCTGTGAATGGAAACTTTCTCCACCAGCTGATAGCCTGCTTTGGCAGTGTCTTGCCCTCTGTTCCCTTTTCCTACAAGGATGTTTCCACTTACTCGGTTGTACTCCGTTGACCTGGTTTTTCTTGTGGCAGTCCATTAAATGAAGTGGGCAAGAACTAGTAGTGATCAGGTGGGATGCTGAAGAGTGAAAATGTTCATGTCTATTGATTTATTTTTTAAATATAATTTTTACAGTTGCCATTTGTGTGAACAAAGCAAAATTAATGATTCAGCCTGTCTGCTGTAATTGCAGGAACTTCTGTAAAATAAACTGTGTCATATGGCTTACTGTATGAAGCTTTCCTTTTTTATCGGCTCAAAACCAAATATGGTCTTTTTTTAAATTATAGGTTCTTGAGTGTGGAGTCTGTGAAGATGTATTTTCTTTGCAAGGCGACAAAGTTCCCCGGCTGCTTTTGTGTGGCCATACTGTCTGCCATGACTGTCTTACCCGGCTGCCCCTTCATGGCAGAGCAGTTCGTTGTCCTTTTGATCGGCAAGTTACTGAACTAGGTAAGAAAATGTAAGTTTAAAGTTCTTGCAACCTGTCAACCAAGGATATCTAGAAGATAATGCTAGACATAGATTCTTAGTGCTCCACTTAGTGACAGTATTTCCAAGTAATGAATGTGCAGTGTTCCTTTTCATGCAGAGAAGCTCATAGTGCTGTTAAGCACTAGTGAAATAGGTATCTTAGAAAAAGAAGCTCAAGATTTTATCTTTACCTTCTTCAGCCTGGGCTTGCAAGCTTTATGCCTTAAAGTCTTTCTGTACACCTGTGTTTACAAAGGGGTTACTATTTTTAAAATAGGATCTAAGTGTTCCTGAGTGGATATTAGTTTCCTGTTGTCCTAAACACTAAATAACGCATGCAATTAAATAGGCAGCTTCTTCGACAAACAGATTTGTCTGGATTCATGATGAAGTAAATATAGAGGGAAGTATCAGTGATAATAAACCATTTTTTTTAAATGTAAAGTAATTCTGTATATGCAGTAACTGATAATGGCAGGCTATTAACAGGAATTCCCCTACTGTAGGAGTGTCTGCAGGCAGTATTTGAAAGGGTAAGATACAGTTTTTATCCAGCCGTGTAAGTTTATTTTAGGCAAGAGATGACACATGTTTACAATTCCTTCAGAGCAGGAATTGCTTGTTCAACATAGGATTACAGAGAAGACAAGTTATCAGAAGAATTTGTGCCGAGAAGAACTTGTTAATAGAACTGGCTCCAGCAGTTTTGAATAGGATAGGGGAAAAGAGCTGTTGGAAGGAGGAGAATCCTCAGAGAAGATCTCTAATCTAGTAATCCATGAAAGAAATGTTTAAATACGAAATTCATTCTAATAGGAATTTACTTTGCCTTAAGAGAACCTGCTAGCATGTAGACCAAACTGAGAGGAATATTAAGGCACTCTGCAAACTGAGAGGAATATTAAGGCACTCTGCGGGATGTCTTCATGGAAATAGGAGTCAGGAAAATAAATATCAATCTTGTATGAAAGAGAGTTTTGTTTTCTGGGGGGGAGGGGTTGGTAAGTACAAGCAACATGAATGATTGCCAGTCTAGAGGATGTGGTTGGAAGAGTCAAGATTTGTTTTACTTCTTATCTGTGACTGTACAGCTGCACAAGATTTCTTAAACTATGCTTTTAAGTGGGAGAATGTTAGAGCACCAGACTCGGTCTTGCTGTTCTGAAACATTTCTGTCCAAGACCACTGCTTGTATCTTCTGAAGTAGAAGTAGCATTTTTATTATGGTAGGGAACTTGTCACTTCTTAGTTTTTATTGTGCATTTTTTTCCCAGGCATCTGAAAGCACCCTATCACAATTTTTTTGTGGGTTTCAGGTTTAACAAAAATTAAGCTATATAAAAACATTTAAAGTTTTTGATCTTACATAATACTGAGGAGCTTCTGATGAAACACAGTGAAATGTTACTAAACTTGCAAGGCTTCTGTAGATAGGAAAAGGGAATAAAAGTTTCAGCTTTTGTGTATAGGATGGTAGACTTGCATCCTACTGGTTAGTACTAGAAAGAAGGATGATATGCTGTGACCAGCAGTTTTTCAAAAAACTGATGGGTAGAAAATTTTAGCGAAACAGCTTGAAAGTAAAAATACTTCAGTGAATAAACATGTTCTGCCCAGTGATTTGGGGACAAAGAGGATTAGAGCCACTTTTACTCTTACCAGGTCCATACGAACTGCCTTAAGAAATGTTACTGCTTCCAGCATGTAAAAATGGGATGTTTTGTGGAGTGCAGTTTGTCATGGCCTGTGCGTTTGTTGTCTGGCTCTAACGACCTAGTAGTTACTACTGTTGGTTAAATCTGCTGCGCTTGTAGTTCTCTTTCCTTCTGAGAGCTCAGGAGTGGAGCTGGGAGGGAAGCATGGCAACTCTGGGCCTAAAGGAACTTCTCATCCTTCCCTCCCCTCACAAGGCATGTGAGAAAGTAAGCCCTATTTTCACCCATTTCTGCAATTGCCATTCTGCCATTTAATGAAGTAGTCTCAGGAAGCTGTTTAGTATCTAAATCTAGAGTGTAGGATCACTGCCAGGAGAAGGTTCTGTTGAAAGAAAAGCTGTATAATCAGAGCATAAAGCTACCTGTGTTGGACCAAGTTGCTTGATCAGTAACTGTGGATTTTACGAATGATTTTAGTTGGTCATTTAACCCATACAGTTCAGCAGATAGACTTGCTTGTTTTCCTTTGCTCTTACTACTAAATCACTTAATCCTATATTCGTCCAAGTTTTCCCAAGAAATCTTGGGAGCTCTTTGGAAGAAATACTAGGGATCTATATATGTATAGTTATAGCTGTATTTTCTCCCTTCTGAAGTAGACGCTTGGTTTAATTTTACTGGCCTCTCTTATATATTTTTTTATATATATATATAAAAACCTCTGTGGTCAGGCAGGGTTAGAAGTACTTTGTCTATCAGGATTTCTGGAAATACAGAGTCTTCAAGTGAAAATCGACAACACATCATTTACATGCTTAGTAAAATATTCTAATAGTTCATAAATTCTTGCTGTGAGAGAAACTTTTGGTAGGACTGGTAGGACTAAAGCCTGCCCAAACCATGTTACTTTGCAGAGTAGACTAAACTGTTTTTTTGGAGAGTTTTAATGAAGCTGCCTGAGACTAATCTTCTAGTGGAAGATTTTTAATGAGTATGTACATGTTGAAGGTATGTGAGTTGTCTAGTGGTTATCTTCAACAGGATTAACGTTCTTTACACAAAGATGTAATGGAAAAGCTTTCCAATTTTCAGAATTTTTAAGCTGTATATTCTGGAGATATATTGACTCAGGCAATATACTTAAGGAAAAAATTTAAAATGGTCTTTGTAGAAGAAGAGACTCCTCTTAAAGCCTTTTCCTTAAAATTTCTTGATTTTGGAGAAGAGGTGAATCACTTCTTGCAAACTGCTTTCCCTCTTCTGTGTTGGATTAGTGAGCTGTTTGGTTTTTGGGGTTGTTTTTTGTTTGGTTGTTTTTTTTAAAACACAGGCCAGGGAACTGTTGGGAAGGATGTGCTTATGTAACAGCTTTGGAGGCTCTGGCTTTTGACTTTAGCTGAGCAGCCATGCTAAGGAAGCCTTTAACAGTTCATGGCTCAGGTGAACTCTCCCTGCCATCAGCACTTTACAGGGCTGAAACTCTGTCATTAGAACTTGTTGAACTAATGTACGCAGGTGTTGGCATCCTTCGTGGAATCCATCCTATTGGTATTGTTTACATATATATATTCTTTTGCTAATGTTTGAGTGCTAAGATAAAACTTCAAAACATTGTGCAAGAAATGTGGCTATAACATAACATTCTGTCAGCTTTGTTCAGACATTTAGACAAAAGTTGCTCCTTTATTCTTTGCATTATTTATAATCCTTTTGCAGACAAGCTTCGTGCTTTTGAAAATGACATTTGTGTTGTTGGCTGGAGTTGGTCTTAATATTTTCAGTCTGTTGCTATCTCATTCCTGGCTGACACGCTTCCTGCTATTCATGTGTTATTCTTCTTTAGAGAAGAGGCAGTCAGATTGTGTAGTGGTTTTGTAACAGGCACAAACATCCCTTGTAGGCACAAGGATGACATCACTAGACTCTTTCACATTTTTGACCAAAGCAGAGTTTGAGCTCCAAAGTCCAATAGATTAAATAGATGTATTTACACAACTCATCTTTTAGTGTTTTTAAATATGAAGTGAACACTTCATCAGATGTGTTGAAAATAGGCATGTTAGGTACATAGTAATTTTATAGTAGGTTTAGTGTAAAAAGAAGCAAAGTGGCTTTTTCTCAAGTATGTATACTTTGTGGTAGATATCAGTGAAATAAGACATGACTTTCCGTATGATAATACATGTTTTATACAGTGCTTACTGGTTATAAATTCTGCTTTAATAGATTAATAGTTGATATGTAAGCTTTGCCTGTTTTTCCATCTGTGTCCAAGATCAACAGTGCACTGACAGTGCGTAACATGTATTAGCAAATCTCAGGATAAATAATAGAAAGTTGAAGAATGTAAAAGCAGTGTAACTGTTTCTCCTGACAGCTTTAAGTTATAAAGTAGAAAATAAACACAGAACCATTACAGATGTATATTTTCTGATCTTTTCTGTTTAGTTACATTTCAGTATATTAGTTCTGCTTTGACTTTCCTGGCTGGCTTTCTCTTCATGCTAGACATGGAACAGAACTAGCATGATTAAAATTAGATACAAGAATGTAAACTGAGGAGAGTACTACTTAGTTTTTGGTTTGTTTTTTTTTTTTTCTTGCAATAAACATACTAAAACCTGTGAAAGAAGATACTTTTGTGAGAAACTCTATAATGATTGCACAGCTTGTTCTTCTCTCAACCTTATCCAGTGTTTGCTTAAAGGCTAAGACAATGTTTGCCTAAAGGCTAATTTGCTATGTTCTATTTCATAAGTAGGTTTATCCTTTTGATGCATGTACATCAATATATACTCTGCTGTTAATGGCTATGTGGATTAGTGGCTAATCTGGAGATACGAGGTCCACGTTGGTATCAGCATTGTATTGGTGAACTGTTAATGTAAGTATTTTACATACTGTAGCAACTGAAAGTTGTACAGAGTCAGTTTGCTATGGGACAGTGCTGTCCTAAATGCTGTAGAAGAGAACCATCTAGCCACTTTTCTGTACTTTCCTTTCTGGGAGTTAGTGTCTAGAAATCTGTCTAGATACTGTGTCAGCAAATCCAGACTCCATTTACAAACTGATTTGACATGATTTAGGTTCTAAAAGTGAATATTGTGCTCTGTATTTCTTCAACTTGTAGTAAGAGGTGACTCTTCCTTGCTCTGTTTAAGCTCTGAAGTCAGAATATATCACGGCAGGTGACTGTGCTGCTGCTAACTGTAATTGTGGAGGACCAGAACATAATTTCTATAAACTCCTTCAAGATCTAGGGCAAACCAAAGTTAAAATATTTCTTTTTTTGTTTGCAGTTTATTTTGTGGAGTGACTGAGCTTAGATTAGGTGTTGGTAATGCTGTCTGTACCAGTTTAGTCTTCCACCGTGGAACTGGTAACTGCAGAGAGCACTGACATGCCCTTGCTTTATACCTAACTTCAAAGTTACTAACCAGTACCTTGACAGGCTCATTTCCAGACAGCACATGTGCTTAAATCAGTGGTCTCTTACTGGTAAGCGTTTTCTTAAACAGATAGTCAATGTTGTTTTGTACCAGTTGAGGATGTTGGAGGGGAGAATAGCTTATATACACTCCCATTTATAGCTATAGGAAAACAGTATTCATCCATTTATGTGTTCTCTGAACTCTGCCTTTTATCTGTGAGGCACATAACTTCTATTTTGAGTTTGGCCACTGCGAATATTATGGTCAATGGTTTAAACTGTGGGGAAAAATGCCTAGGAAAGAAAGTTTCATGTAGCAAAACTGGAAGCTACACCGAACAGTAAGGTATACAGTGTGGATATGTTGGTTCCTGTTCACGTACCTCTTCAGAGGTACCATAGCATTGTTGCCCTCACTTCAGTCTGATGTGGCATGCACCTCATGAAACTTACTGTTCTGCTCCCCTTGATGGGAAAACAGTTGGCATGTGAGCATTCCAGTGTTCTATGTAATTGTGCCTGGCTGCATAATGCAGCTCTGCTCCTTGAAATGGTACTGCAGTAAAAATGTTGTCAGGTAGTAAAAGCACTTGCGTGTATTTCAAACAAGTTTTGAAGTCTTAAGATTGAAAGCCAGTCTCATTTTTCTTGTTTCATAGCTCTTGAAGTAAAAGAGAATGTTGTGGTTTAACACCAGTGGGTAGCTCAGCACCCACATAGCTGCTTGCTTGTTCCCCTGCAGTGGGACAGGGGAGAGAACTGGAATGGCAAAAGTGGGTTGGAATAAAAGCAGTTTAATAGATAAAGCAAAAGTTGTGCACATAACACAAGCAGAGCAAAAGAAGGAATTCATTCACTACTTCCCATCAGCAGGCAGCCACCTCTAGGAAAGTGGGGCTCCATCACATGTAATGGTTACTTGGGAAAGCAAACACCATAACTTGGAATGTCCCTTCCCTTCCTCCTTCTTTCCCCAGCTTTTATTGGTGAGCAGGATGTCATATTGTGTGCAATATCCCTTTGGTCAGTTGAGGTCCTCTCCCAGCTTCTCATGCACCCTCAGCCTATTTGCTGAAGGAGCAGTGTGAGAAACAAAAAGGCCTTGATGCTGTGTAAGCATTGCTCAGCAATAGCTAAAATACAGGTGTGTTATCATCACTGTTTTGGTCACAGGTCCAAAACAGCCCCAGACTAGCTACTATGAAGAAAATTAACTTAATCCCAGCCAAACCCAGTACAGAGAATAATTCTGAACAAGCTGAAGTTGGGAGAACTTGCAGGTCTATTTTTTTGTGGTTTTTTTTTTTTCTTTTGTGTACACTTCCTCACAAGAGATACCGTAGCAAAGCTAGCTCTTAAAAGCATCGCCTTTTTTGCAGTGACTAAATCTGAACAGTGTTTGTGTAGTTCTACAAAGAGCCTTTCTAGCAATGCATACTCTCTATGTGCTGCAAATCCAGACTCCTGTGGGAGCTGAAGATCTATATTACTAGAACCTGGAAGATGCTGATTATTCTCTGGCTGTGTGTACCAAGCTGAAGAATAGTGAAACATGAGTATTTGGGATGGGTACTTTGTTTTGCTAGTTCTCATAACTGCTTGCTACTCATAGTAGTTGGTGCCTGTCCATTTGGAACAGCACTTTCACTCTAATGATACATCAGCCTCTATGGAGTGTTTGATAAATCTCAGTATTGAAGAAGGAAGACTTGATGTCTCTATAGGATCAGTGGGATGACATCTGAATNACATCCCTGTGTTATCATCACTGTTTTGGTCACAGGTCCAAAACAGCCCCAGACTAGCTACTATGAAGAAAATTAACTTAATCCCAGCCAAACCCAGTACAGAGAATAATTCTGAACAAGCTGAAGTTGGGAGAACTTGCAGGTCTATTTTTTTGTGGTTTTTTTTTTTTCTTTTGTGTACACTTCCTCACAAGAGATACCGTAGCAAAGCTAGCTCTTAAAAGCATCGCCTTTTTTGCAGTGACTAAATCTGAACAGTGTTTGTGTAGTTCTACAAAGAGCCTTTCTAGCAATGCATACTCTCTATGTGCTGCAAATCCAGACTCCTGTGGGAGCTGAAGATCTATATTACTAGAACCTGGAAGATGCTGATTATTCTCTGGCTGTGTGTACCAAGCTGAAGAATAGTGAAACATGAGTATTTGGGATGGGTACTTTGTTTTGCTAGTTCTCATAACTGCTTGCTACTCATAGTAGTTGGTGCCTGTCCATTTGGAACAGCACTTTCACTCTAATGATACATCAGCCTCTATGGAGTGTTTGATAAATCTCAGTATTGAAGAAGGAAGACTTGATGTCTCTATAGGATCAGTGGGATGACATCTGAATTCCAGAAGGATACTGAGGGCATACGCATACCAGTCTGCCTCAGGGCAGCATAATTTAGGAGTTATGAAACAACACTCAGGAGAACCAGGCAACTCATCAAGTAACCTGAGCTTTCTCTTCAGGAAAACGCGTGGGATATAGTTTCTGCGAGTTCATGTCACATGCAGACTTCTGTCAGACACCAGATTTGTGGACTGAAAATGTCAAGTTTTTAGGCATCATCTGGGACCAACCTCAGGCTCCAGTTGCTGCTCTGCTGGTCTTTGCATCTGGATTATGAGAGGCAGCCCAAGTTTTTTCTGGATTTGGCATTGTTTTCTAAAGTTGTCTTTTCCAGATCATGCTTGAAGCAAAGCATAAATTGAATAAAGTAGTTACTTGAATTTAATAAAGAACAGTAGTATGTTTTTAGTTGGTTGTTTGTTTTACAGTGAATAGCAGAAGTTCACTAACAGTTTGGCTCATATTCTTAGATGGGTGCGTTTGCAGAAAGTACAAAGCAAATAGTATGCATGTGCAGTTTTGTCCAGATAGTGGTGTCCCACACTCTAAAAATTAACAGCAGCAACCTTTTCTTGTCTTACAAACACAGTTCAAAAGTTCTGTCATAAAATTTCAATTTCAGGTCCTACAGATTCTGTTTAAATACAAGGTGGCATTTCCTGGCATCTTCGTAGCTACATAAATGTACATCGGTCTCGCTACCCTGAGCACTACCAGTAATGCCTTCTATCATTCTACTCAAAGCTAGCAAACCCTCCCCTATTACTCTTCCTGAAGTTGGTAGCTTTTGTACACTTATGTAATCATCTGACAAAGAGGTAAGGGCAATGTTATGTGATGAAACTAATGTCCACATCTTGCCTTCCTTTCAGCACACCAAAGAAGTGCTCTGTTAGTATTCAGCAGTAATGTTGGATATAATTAATAATTTCTTGAGCTTGTCTTTGTTGTCAGATAAGTTGTTTCAAGAGCTGGTAAAAAAAAAAGTTACAAGATGATAGGCAACTCTGTGATATTTATTAGGAAAACAGGAGGTTTTAGTGAGGATTGGTTAATATATATGTGTTCTACCAATTTTGGTGAACTGATTATAATAAAAGCCCTGTGACAGTAACAGAAGAGCTTATCATAGCATTGAGGCTGGAGGAAGAGCACATGCATTTCTTAACTTGTCCCTTCCAAATGAGGAATTGTTAGCAAGTAATTACACCCTCTACCTGGATTGACATGTATTGATACTATATATGAGCAGCCTAGTTAGTGTCAATTTGGAGTTAAACTGATTCTAAACTGTAATAAGGGTTTAGTTTGGGTAGTAAACAACATCAAAAGTTGTTTGCCCACAATTTTAAAGAAGGAAAGAAAAAAAAAAAAACTTCAAACCTACACACAGAAATGACACTCATTCTGGAAATTCATAGTGAATTCAATGCTAAGCTCCATTAAAGACAATCTCCCTATTCTCAGGTCATCCATCTGTAATTGGTCATTCCTGATTTCCAAAAGCATATAGTTGTGATTCAGCAGTGGTAGTCAGCCTATTACAGTTAATCAAATATAACTTTCTAGACATTGTATATTGAGGAGAACCTCAGATTCTGTGTACTCAGTCCTTTAAAATGGCAAACATCCCATTTGAGGAATGTCTGATAGCATACTACTAAAACATGGGGTTTTTCTTTTATACATAATAACTCTGCTGTTACTGAATTGAGAGGAAGTTGCTAGGTGCTTTCTGCATTAGATGTAAATGACTTTTTAAGAGCGCAGGAGCAGGCAATTCCAAAGTGTCAGAAGTCAAGCAAGCAGGATAGAATGCTGGTTTGGCTGAGCAGGGATCTTCTAGAACTTAGGTGGAAAAGGAAAATATATGGACATGGGAAGCAGGGACAGGTGACACAGAAGGATACAGAGATGCTGTTCACCACTGTAGGGAGAAAACTTGTATGGCCAAAGCTTGATTAGAGTTCAAGCTGGCCAGCACTGTGAAGGACTACAAAAAGGACGTTTTTTAAATATGGTAACAGCAGAAGGACGATCAGATAACATTGGTTCATTGCTTGAAGTGGTCAGTCACCTCACAAATAAGGACATGGGCAAAGCAGAAACGTTTAATCCTGGGATAATCCTGGTTATACGTACAAACTGGGGGACAAGAGGCTGGAGAGCAGCCCCACAGAAAGCGATCTGGAGGTTTGGGTTGATGGCAGGTTGAATATGAGTCAAGAGTGTGCCCTGGCAGCTGAAAGGGCCAACCATGTTCTGGGGTGCATCAAGCACAGCATGGCTAGCTGGTCAAGGGAGGCGATTGTCCCATTCTGCACTGCATGGGTGCGGTCCCACCTCGAGTATTGTGTGCGCTTCTGGGTGCTTCAATATAAGAAGGACATCAGACTTATTAAAGTGTGTCCAGAGGAGGGTAACAAAGATGGTGAAAGATCTGGAGGACAAGACTTGAAAGGAGCGGCTGAGATCACATGGTTTGCTCAGCTTGGAGAAGAGAAGGCTGAGGCGTGACCTCATCGCAGTCTACAACTTTGTCTCAGGGGGCAGCGGAGGGGAGGTACTGATCTCCTCTCTGGTGACCAGCAATAGGACACAAGGAGATGGAATGAAGCTGCATCTGGGGAAGTTGAGGTTAGGCATTAGGAAAAGGTTCTTCACTGAGAGGGTGGTTGATCACTGGGACAGGCTTCCCAGGGAAGTGGTCACGGCACCAAGTTAATTCAAGGATTGTCCGGATGATGCTCTGAGGCATATGGTTTAGTTTTATGTAGTCCTGCGAGGAACAAGGAGTTGGACTTGATGAACCTTATGGGTCCCTTCCAACTTGAGATAGTCTAAGATTCTAATTTTCGCATTTGGGAAGAGAATGAGAGAATGGGCCAGCCAGCAGGAGGGAGACTTTGCAGAAAAGGACCCAGGGGTACTGGTTTACCTGGTGTGCTGTTGTGGCAAAGGAGGCTAACAGTATCCTGGCCTACATTAGGACGTGTGTTGCCAGCAAGTCCAGGGGGGTGATCCTTCCTTCCCCTTTTTTCAGCACCGGTGAGGCCACACCT
>VZTL01070956.1:945-11741 GCA_013400535.1 Scopus umbretta
ACATTACCTGTATCAACATCTTAAAATCTCTGCAAGCAAGGCCTTAGTAATAATTGTGTTTAAACATAAAAAAAAAAAAGTACCCATAGGAATAACAGAATTTCTTATCTAAATATCAACCACCTATTTCTGCGCTATTAAGATGTTTCAAATTTCCCTTTGGTTTTGGTATATTCTGACTATATGGTGGTTTTTTTAAAATTAGTGTCACTAAAACTACTCAGCATGTTCCAAGCATTATCAGTTTACTTCTGTAGATCACAGAATAAAATTTATTTTAAGAATATTTCTTTAAATTCATCTATGTAACTGAACTAAATCCACTTAATTCAACAAAACCAGCTAGAAACTAAAGCTTGTAATTATCGTGTAAGAATTCACAGTAGTATGTCCAAAACATGTTTGTGACTACTTAGAAATCTTAATATAAACCTGCTAGAAATTGCATGTAGTCCACATTTAGACAAAGCAGTTTCTCTTCTGAACTGTTCAGCTGAAACTTGTCTAGATTTGTCCAAAGGTGTAAGTTGCAAGACCAGATTTTTTCAAAATACTATGATGATCTCATTTTAAAAATTCACTATATGTTTTTCATTCTTCGGTGCTCATGCCTACCACCACTGGAGGCTCATGAGGACAAAATTTGATCTACTATGAAGTTTGATTTATTTGATTAAATTTAATACTTAAGCCATACATGTTAAGAACTACCTATTAAAAAACATATGCAATAAAAAGCTGTAAAATTGAACAGTGCCTGTATGTAGCCATTTCTGAAAGATGAGGAAGGATAGTGTATGACCCCATGCCAGTTAGGGCTAATGTGAAGATTAAAAAAAGAGTATTTAAGTATTTCATTCCAAATGACAGAACATACCTGTATTCATTTTGTGAATGTACATGTGAACTATCACCCAGAGATAAAATCTAATTGCATTCAACTCTGAAATCTTTCACAACCAGATAAGAACTGAAATTAGTTCTTCAGATTACCCTGACTTCCAAATTGGTTTAGGAAAAAGCCCATGGTATATGCCAGGACTCTGATAGTAACTAATTTCCGAAACTTAAAAAATAAATCTAGTTTGGGAAAACTAAAATGTCTTCCAGTATTGTCTTCACAGGAACTCAGCTCACTCAGCTAGCTGGATTAGGAGCTGAGGTACACAGACACACACCACCCCACAAAGGTGGAGGACACAACTCCCTTCCCTAGACTTCAGGGCAAGAGCTTGGTTCTTGTGATCCAGGTGAGAAGCTCAGTGTCAGGGCCAGCAAGCTGAACAGTGGCTTCCCTGTTATCATACACCATAAAAGATGTTCTAGGTCTCTATAAACTGGCAATTACTTCAGCATATATTAGATAGCATAAAGTTCTGATTAAGAGAAAACATGCAAAATTTCTCTTTGTATCATCTCTCTTACTAGGTGGAAAAACCAGAAGGGCCCATGAGTTTTTTTGATGTCTTGTTCAGGACCTGCTTGTAACAAATCTAAAACAGTATTAGCTTGCAATAATTAACAGGGAGAAAACTACTTTGTGAGTACATTTTTTTTTTTTTCCACAACAGAAATAGACAACACAGTATGTTGCACCAACAACAGGGTAAAAAGGGAGAGAGGTCATAAAGGAGAATAATTCCTAAGGTTGAAACACCCTATATCTTTTAGCTTTCATGGTCTATAACCTGCTAGATGTGTGCACCACTGCATGAAACTAGTCTGATGACATCTTTCAGTTGACAGAAACTCTTATCCAGAAAATCCACTTAGTTCCATTTTACATGGATCAGGTCCAAGGAAACTAAGTACTGTCAAAGTCTGCCATAATACCATGATGCAGAAAACCCCAAAATACCCCACCCATATCTCAGACAAGAAACTGAGCAAATCAATCCATGTGTACAGACTACCCAGACAACACAATACAAAAATGTCCTTTTTCTTCACCTCAAGATTTGTCATTCAAGTCATCGTGCTCAAGTACTTTAGTAGAACAAAGGGAAAGATGGGGATACCAGGAGGGGTGACACATACTAGGAAATGCCAGGCCTTAGCAATAAAATGGAACAAGATGAAATCATCTGTGCTAATAATGTGGGTGAGTACCTTCCTGAGTCAAAAAAGATATATCTATTTCCAACTCCTTCTGAGATGCTGAGAGATAAAATCTATAAGGAGAGTGAAGACATATTCTCTCTCCTACCCTAACAATGACAAAAAACACCGACTAAACAGAAACATCTATTTCTTTCCTGGGCATCCAGAAAGGTTCAGAGAAAAAGTGATTAAAAATGACCACTCTCTTGTGTCCTTTCTAAAGTACACTTTCTTCCAGTGCAGGCATCGACTTTTTGCTGCATCCAAAGAATTCTCTGCTGCCTTCAGAATCTGTTAGACTTACCTAGTACAATATTATACTACACAGTACTTTACAAAAGCCCCTCTAATTAAGCCTTTCAGTTTGGAATAGCATACCTAGCTCCACCAACCTTCCAAACTGATTTTCTCATCTGATTTCAATATACAAAATAAGTTTGGGAAACTTCTCATGTTCTTGAAGAGATGAAGCACTGAAGATTTACAGACTGAATACAAATAGCAACTTCCAAATATTCTGTCACTTAGCTCAGGGAAAGCCTATCACTCAGTCTGCTTGCATCTAGCTTTATTCAAAGTCTTATTAAATCACCTGAAGCAACATCTCCTTTTGCCAAGTTATGAATTATGAGCGGGTCCCTAGATCTTCAGCCACATTATTCCAGGACTTACATTACATACATGTATTTTTACCCTTTTAAATACATTACAGCATTAACATTGTACAAATGCCATGAACTCCAATGATCTCTGGGATGGAGATCATGTCTCAAAATATGGTATACACTGTTCTAACATTTTAAATAAAAAATAAAGCCATATTACTTATAAATTATTGCTAGACTTTCCTTCTAATAAATAATATCAAATGTACTTCTTACCTAAATATTAGAGTAATATTTAAATTAAATATCCTCATTTCAAAATATTATTGCAATTAATTTCACAATTTAGAATTCTATGAGAAGGATGCCCCTTAAAGGAGGACTGTTACATAATTTATCTTTTCAATTCTCTGCCAGCAAAGAATTGCATTTATAAGAGTTAATCCAAAAGTGTTATAGAGGTAAGAATTCCCAAGGAAAAAAAAATCAGTACAACTACTATATAATAATTTTACTGAATACATTCTTCTCTAAAGGTTAAATATTTCTGTCAAACATTTGACTCTATAAAAGCAACATATGAACAGTAAATGATGTGACATTCTGAATTCCTTTAAGAAATAAATGTTCAACTTTTTACCCCAAACAAAACCAATCTCATCACATAGAAGCACAGTGCCTTAAATGCCAAATCCATCCCTAAAATTATTTTCATAGAGACATATACACAAAATATATACAGTTTTACCTAAAGATATAATATTGATACAATGGTCCAGAAAGCATATACAAAATACATTGCACAGAGTTAAAAAATAGGCACAGATTATAAACATTTTTTAGCTTTAGACATATTGGGCACGGTTCATAAATACATCACAAAACGTTAGTTGGCACAATACGATTCCCTTTACTCTTCTCTGATAATAAAACCCAATGTCTGCATTTACAAAGGAATTTTAACTCAAATACTTTAAAGTAAAAAAAGCTTAAAGGCTAAGCAAAAAGCATTCTGAAGCTGGTAACATTCTTCTCTAATTTCTTGCCAATAACAATAGCCCCTTCTAATTTCTCTACTGCAACAATGCCTTGCCTTAGCTAAATATAATTCATATCACTTACCCGCTCTTCGTAAGAAACAGCAGTTATTTTTCCTAACAGTACTCTTCCTAAATTCATCTTCACTTAATATGGAAAGAGCATTTCCTTAACACATCGGCTTCTCAAAGATTAAACTAAAAAATTCAACCCTGTTCCATGCCTGTACATGCCAGTAAAGTTTAAAGGCATTTCGTCTGAAGTTCTATTTTACTCCCTTTATGTTACCCATAGCAACAGGCCAATGCAGGAAGCTGTGGTTCGTCAGGGATTCAGATTAGATCTCAATTATCTCTCACTAGAAAAGCCAGATCATTTTATATAAATCACGCTGATTGTATTTCAAAACGTTTCCTATAACAAATCAGGAAAATAAAATGACGTTGAATTGTGTGATAGTCCTGTATTCAATAAAACAGATTTCCAAGACAGTTTTCAGAAAAACGTTAGTTAATCACCCTAACATTAGTTATAGAAACATTTACATAGTAAACCACTATTTTCAGAGGTTTACATAATGCGAGCCAGAATAAAGTAGGACCTCAGACGGTCTATTCTTCTTAACTTTTCAGTGGTCAACACTACAAATTTCATGTAAAAATCCGCAGTACAAGGAAACTTGGCATATTTGGTTAAACCTAGGAGCAGCCCGTTGTCTAGTTCTAAAGACAAAATTCTCCTTTCAGAAACCAACTGGTATTCTGCCCCTCCTTCCTCACTACCCGAGCCTGTGCTCAACTGATGTCAAGACAGTTCTGTGCACAGCACCTTAGGAACAGAGAGCAAAATAGGCTACTTGTAACGTAAGAGGGAAGTGCTATTAACTTGCCTGTGACAGCAGTGTCTTCAAGACACTGTATATGGAAAGTATAGGATTTCATGAAGTTTGCTGCTATTCACAAGCAAATAGTCATAGTACCTAAACCATGCATTGCTGTTATTTTTTTAAGCAATGAGAATACAATTTTCTGCTAAAAATAAACACCAGAATTGCAAACTGGGAATGATTAGTGGGCATTTTTATGCTAGTGGGACGTCCTTAAAGCCCAGGTGGACTTACTAGAAGTAGGTTAGGAAAGAGGAATCTCCTCCCTTGTTCAATGCAACATGTGGAATCCCCCACAGCCATACAGTTCCTAGGTTGAGCCTCTAATATAGAAACAACCCAATGAGGAAGGCAAATATTACTCTGAACTCACAGAGAGAGAAAATGAGGCAAAAAGAAGCTGAGAGCCTTCACTCAACATCTCATGGTAAGATTGGCTTGCAAAAGACTTGGACTGTCTGCACATCTTCCCGTTCTTGGATTCGGGATGAAGAGACTTGGTTAACAGAAAAACTCAAGCTTCTCCGTTTAATTTAGAGTGATCAGAGAAGAAATTTTAAGCTAACTGCAGATGAAAACAGAGGAAGCCTACTTTAACAAGCATTCCAGAGACATAAGCAAATTGCTGCATGGACAAAGCTCATTTTATGATTGATTACTTGTTTGAATAGGCACAACACTGCACTCTTGAATGCTGCCTTCTACAAGTATTTAATACCATGAAGAAATGCAATGGAAACAAATGGGTGGGTAGACAGGAAGGAACGTGTTTTACAAATTACGCTTTCCGTTATTTTAGGACTTAGGAAGCAAATGCCATATGACACTTGCACAGAAGAACAGTTTTACTGTGTGTGGATAAGTATTAAAAATCTATAATTTTATAAAGAAAAAATGCCAGAGCTGTTCAAATACTGCATTTTGCTTGACACTAAACCAAGTAGGATGCAGAATGTATTTTTACTGTCAATACCTTAACCAAACAGCAACACTATTAATAAAATATACAGGTGACCAGGAGCATAATAATCCTTGCATTGGATAAGTAAAAAGCACAAATGGATCAGAAATGCCTAGAGAACTTTCCTGTGCACAGCCCTGTGGGGTAACACAAAAAAGGACTTTCATCAATCCTGTTTACTTAACTGTAATCCTAAATCCTCTAGGAATCACCTAGAAAGACCAAATGTACTTACCAGAGTTTTAACAGGTGAGGATGTTACCCACAAGAATGTTTAGGAGAAAAATAACCCCACATGCAATGGGATGTAGCTGCAGTACTAGCAGTTCACCAGAGCAACCAGAGTGAACATTGCTAGGAGCACCTTGTGTGGGCAATGTTTTATACATTCTAGGCACTCATACTTGGCATTGTAAATCTAATAATCCCTTAGTTTAAACAGACCTTTAGAGTTGTTGATTTTATTTCATTGCACATCCACATTTTTTCCATACAGTGACTCTACTAGCACTGCAAATAAGCTCTACCAATTAGACAGTGCCAGTTGATGATAATGGCTATGAAATGTCATGTGACTCTGCAAGCCCTTTAAAAAATTCATAGCCCTCTACGTTTTCACAAGTTATTTCAGCAGCTGCCAGATTCAAAATCTTGTGACTTTATGTACCATATTTGTAAACCAGGAAGGCAATTCAAAGTTCAAAGGTCAAAAGCAGAAGGAATGTTAATCTGCAAAGCTATTAATGGAAAGTGTTAAAATATGACACAACAGCTTTAAAAGCCTTATTCAGATATACCAAAGACGACAGTTGTAAACCCACATCCATCTGCTTAGAAGCTAAACTGTGTGAAGGGGTAGAGACCCCAGATATGGTTGATCTGGTTTTCTCTTCTACCCTCCCTCCACTTCCTGCTCAGATTTTCTTTTGTACATTTGTTTTCAGAGCAGAACAAGCTGAAGAGAAAGACAGAATGACAGGAAGCCTGGATAAGTTTTAACTTGTCGAAAGATGAATAGGATTTAATATATCCCTGACTCCTAAAAGGAGAAAACACAGACAAAAACCACCAGGCAACTAGAAAGAGGCAATTCCCTGGACCAGCTCCTAGTCACACAAATTCCTAAAGTAAGTTTGACATTGGCAGAATGCACCATCAAAAATCATAACTGTCACCAATATCAAGTATTTCTTTTTTTATCACATACTAAAGAAAGTAACAACTAATTGCATGAAAGCCAGCGAAAAAATATCTGTTAAGAGTATGATTTAGCTCACTGACCCTAGTTACTGAAATAAAAAGCAGCAGTATCAAAAAGCCTACACACAAATGAAGAAAACTTTGCCATAAAATAAAATGGTTTTTTTCCTAATTCCCCAAATTTTCTACAATCTGTCTAGATATATTTTTGTCAATGATGTGTCAGCTACTCAACAATAAACAGACCCCATATGTGCTCCTGATTAAAAGAGGGAAGATCCTCTTATTTACAACATTGTGGCTTCCCTCTATCAATTTTGAAGATAAAAGCCCTTTCTATTCGAAGGCAATATTAACAAAAAATATTTTCCAGCCAAACTATTTGGAATTTGTTCATGTATAAATAACTGAAATACAAGCCGCCTTGTTAAATACCAAGACTTCCCATACAATAAATTCAGTGAAGAGACTGGATGCAAACTGCTGTTCTGAGTGCCCCCTGCTGTCTGCCTACACTTCTGAGACTGACGTACACATTTTAAAGTGTTACGTTCAGGAAGATTTGCCATGCAGAAATCTACTCTAAAAACAAACATTTGGTTTTGAAAGCTATATTGTAAACTTTGAAAACTACTTCTGTAGAGCCTGACTATAAACTGGTAATAAAAAATACACTTTTTGAAAAATGTTTTTTAACTAATTACTATTTTTTTTCCTTCTGTTGATCAACACTTTAAGACAACTGAAATCTCTCCATTAATAAAACCATGCAGAAACAGCATAACCTGCACATCCAGATGGAAGGTGACTTGCAGCCCAACAGTAAATTAAAGAATTACATATTAAGGAGAATATGATTAAGTGACAGATCACTGAAACACATTAAGCCGCTTCTAAATTTCCCACTACTGCAGATGGAGCCTCTAAGAATCAATACATTTTGAGGAAATCAATGGAAAACTGAGCATGAAAACTACTAATTTTTACATAAACAATGCATACATATCTTCTTAAGCCTTACAATTGTTTCTTTCCCTTTTCATTTTAGAAACTGATAGTTTTACTGCTATACTTTCAGCATTAGAGACAATTATACTCTGAGATATACAGACATAAAGAATAAGACTATAATGTCAAAACTGAATAATACAGTTAGGACCTTTGCTTACTATGTGTTTTCTGAGCAACAAGAAGCTAAAACTGGTCTGAAGTCTCTACACTTCAGAAATTTTGTATTCTATAAATAGTTTTCATGTATTTTCAGTTATTTTAATAACTCATACCATCTGGATTCTGGTTTATTGTCTAAAAATCCAGCTGGAAGAAAAAAATCACTTTAGCTGTACACCTTAAAAAAAAAAAAAAAACAAAAAACACTGTAACAATTTGAAGGTAACTTATAACTTTAAAATTACATTCTTGCTTTACGGAAACATGTGCAAGTACAGTGAAAATTAACAGAAAGATTTACAAAAAAAAATAGAGAAGTATCTTTAGATCTACTAAACTCACTCGATATTTTAAAAACAATACGATGCTAAAGAGAGATTTTAAAACATTAAAATGGCGCATTCTTAATTTCGTAATACAGCTTATATAGAAAGTCAACTTAAATACTTATACTTACGAACTTTGTCTCTTTAAAACCTCATTGAATCCTTAGAAGCATTATCTATCATATTTCACTGCAAGATTTCTTAGCTCGGAAGACTACTCATTAAACCATATTCCTGTTTTCTGTTCGCTTTAGACAAACAAAACTTTATACTTACAGACACTTGACTATCAGTAAAAGTTTTCTCCATGTATAAATAGTTTAATAGCTCATTGTTAAGAAACAGCCCCTTCAACTTTATTATTACACTCTTTCTGAACACATATTTACTTCTTCCAGAGTCCAGTAAAAAAATGAGGCTTCTCTGCCTGTTGCCCTATCAACACCTCTCCCATTCTCCTCCCTCCCCAGCACATTCTCCGCCCTCAATACTGGTTCTGTATCTTCTCATCAAAAGGAACAGGCAGCTTCTAAAATGGTGTTTAGGCAGGTCCCGTGTAACAATAAAGCCTCTGTAAGGACAACAGCATGCTGCTGAGGAATCTGCTAATGTAAAATGCATTCAGGAAGGGCCTACAGGACTCTGTCTTAAACGTTTGTCCGAACTTGTTTAAGCATTGAGTCAACATCGTTCTCTCCTCCAAAGTATTCTCTTTTTTAATACCTTCCCCTCTGTTGAGTATATTAGCTGAATGAACTAGGTCATCAATCCCTACTAAAAATACTTAAAATATAATCTAAAAATACTTCAAAAAATTGTTAAAACTTGCAAGACTAACAACAAATTTCTTTCAGTTTCTGGCATGTAGGTACGTGTCTCAGTACGATTACAATCACATGTACGCATATTATGCAATCTATCTCACCCTACCAAAATGCTCCGTGTTCTTTTGAGTAAGCAGGGCATTGGCATTTACAAGGATCACGTTCCAAGTGAAACATGATTCTCGTCATTTTCAATACCACACCTACCCTCCAGACAGACCAGCAGTAATCTGTGTATTTTCAGAAAAAAACCGCACACACTTCCTGCCCACCAAATAACGCTTAAATACCGTCCCTCTGCAGTTCCTTGGTCCAGAGGGAAGTAGAGGATGGGATTTTTACTGTATTTTTTTAAGTATCAGGAGAACTGATGAAATGTTGTGATGATTTAATATTGAATAAAACGCTGCAGCTCATCTAGTAGAAGCTCCACAGGCGGCTTCTTTTTTTAAAAAAAAAAAAGAAAAAGAAGAAAAAAAAACTTCACTGGACTGATAAATCCATGACGGCAGTGAAAATTAAGGGGTACCAACTCCTAACCAAAATCCCAGCAGTTTCAAGCACGGAGACAGGGTCAGAAACAATTCACTGATAGCTACAGAGCTATTATTTGTGCCGTATGTCCTCTGTGATTGTACTCGAAATACCAATTCAGTTCATTCGATAAGGCCTTAATTCATTCCCTAACGTTAACCAGGTCTCACAGAGGAAGAACCCCTCCTTACCCCCATTAGCACGTGACATGACAAAAAGACATACCAGGCAACAGGCAGCGCAGCCGAGGGAGGGCAGGAACAGAGGCATGAAACCAGTCACCCGGTTCCTCATTCCCAGCCAGGAACTGCACGGGCAATCTGCTTGGCAGCCGCAGCTCTAACCAGGAAAGCTGCAGGTGCCCTCTCCCTCAGACAGCTGTAGCACAAACAGGCAGTGCTCCCAGAGCCCACGGCACTTACACTGCGCTAGGAGGTACTACCGTCAGCGAGCCCTTTACTTTACAAACAAACAAGTTTACACCAAGTGAAAGGTAACGCAGCTTCCTGTGCCGAGACTACAGTCCATAATCCCACCGGTAAGGAGAAGCAATGTCCATCCTTGACTCTAAGAACATAATCAGTTCAGAACATGGGTTTATCAAACCCAGTATTATGTTTCCAGCAGTGGCCACACATGGATGTCTACCAACAAGTAGCACAGGGCAACATACAGGACATTTCCCTGATTACATTCTCCCAGACTCCGGGTATTTTTAGTTCAGGAGATTTCCTGAACCTGGTGTGGCTTGTCTCCTTAATAATCCCCAGTGGCACCCCTTTTCCAAATACTTGTCCACTTTCCCCCCAGGACATGCAAATTTCTTGCATCCACAGCACTCGGTGGTGAGGCGTCCCACAGACCGACTCACCTCCTGCATGAACAATCGTGTTCTTCTGTTTGTTTTGCTCTTGGCTCCAGCTACCTTTAATTAATAGCGCTGACTTCTTGTCCCGAAGGAGCCAGTGAGCAGTCAATCCCAACTGCTTTTTCTGTGCCACCCATGATTTTGTGCTCTTTCTTACGCCTTGCTGAACCTTTTCTACTTCCAATATATCATAACATCTTCGAAACAAAGAGACCAGGTGTGGGCAAATCACAGATGTACACAATGGAATCATAATGTGGGGGGGGGGGGTGTCCCTCTTTCCT
>VZTL01070956.1:21279-44235 GCA_013400535.1 Scopus umbretta
GTTTAAAGGCTTGCTACTGTGAAGACCAACTTTTTTAAATCACACAGTACAAAATGCAGGAACGTTTGTTCTGAGGAAAGAAACTACCTTGGAACTTGGATGTTCCATGACCAGAATTGGTGCTGCAACAATTAAATCAAATGGATTTCTCTTTTCCCTATAATCACACTCTTTCTCCTTAAAAAGTCACCAGATGTCAGTTAAGCTACAACAGCTCAGCATGTACATATCTAGTTTATGCCAAATGGCAAAGTGTAAGCTTAAACCTAAGAGTAGGCACACAGTCAGCGACTGGTGCTAAGCAGATGTACATAAACTCACTACATTATGAAAACGTGTGATTATGTGCCTGAAATTCTGGATTCCTTTCGCTGTAACATTCAATGTGGGGAAAATTCCTCCCTGTCTTCTGACACTTTTTCACTTTAGAAAATAACAGAGTTTAATTCAGAGCAAATTTGCTTCTATTTCATTTCAGCACCTTTCACCATCACAGTAAGTTTAAAAATCTATTTATTAGTACTTTTATAGTGGCTTATTGGCAGCTTTGTAATATTAAATTTTATGTTTGTGGTTTTTTCTTCCTTTCGGCAAGCTGCTGTGCTCTCAAATCTGAAATATTTTGCTATCCCTTTGATCACTTGTTTGAAAGTGTATATATGTCAACATTAAGCAAAAGAACAATCGTAAATTCCACATTCTTACCATCTCATGCTAACAACCATTCATACAAAGTAGAGAAGAGCATTGAGAATATTATACAGCCTCCTTACTGCAATAAAAGATAAGGTATCCAACAGATGTCCGCCTGTTTGCCTATTCCTATGGAGTATTCTGTTCTATTCTATAGAACACTATTATTTAGCAGAAGGACTCACAGTATTCACACTCACCAGTATTCACAACAGACTCTGCCTACAAGCTCATAGAAATGTCAAGACTTAACACAGCACACAGATATCTGGATCCAAAGTATGTAGCAGGGTTCATCACTGCAGCAGGCTGAGACTCCAGCTTCATTCAGTATTAAAAGTGATCCACTGTTATACGAAATCTCCTTCCCTCCCCCATTTCCAAATTACTAAGGGGTTTTTTTTATTGTCTGTGAAGAAAATTGGGCAGGTTCTGCCAGGAAAAACTGGAAATCTCACAACTAGAGATTAGCTTCTAACGTTTTTAAGAGAACAGTTTAAAGTGCAGTATAAACAAGCTAAGATGGCTTTTGCCAAAATGATCAACTAAATGTGAAGACAGGCAAGTTGCTCTCTGTAAATGTTCACAGACAGCAGCCCCTGGAATGAGGACAGTTCCTGTCTTTCTGAGCCACTTTTAAAATCATCTGTTCATCTAGGCAGGTACCGCTGAAGTGGTTCACACTTGGCTCATACCTTACAGTCGCAGCAGTCTTCCCTGTCTAAACTGAAAGCTTATAACTAATTGCAGTAATCTGTGTCAAACACTGAACTCCACATTAACCCTTGACTAAATTCAGCAGTATCCATTACTACTACCACATAACATATCAAAACACTGGCATGGCTCCTCCTATACAAGTATGTTCCTGTAAAAGCAGCGTGAACATATGTGAACAACTACTAGGTTTCACCACTAGTTAAATATGACCACAGCAGTTTTGCAATTTTTAAATTTTTAATATGTGAAAAAACTACCAGACTACGAACAGCTCAGCAAATTCTATGGCTAGTGAAATTAATGACATCATTAGCGCAAGTACAACCGGTATTTTGAAACTAATGAAATATGGATTCTGCTTAATGGTCTTTCATGTATTTCTCAAAACAAAATCCGTCCCTCAGAGGACTTCATCTTTCATAAAAGGAAACTGGTGAAAGGAAACAAAGGAAAAAAACCCTATCAATAGCAGTCATATCTATTTTGAATAACAAATACATTTTCACTTTGCTTTTTAATTCAGCCCAAAAAGAACATAAACTGTCCAGTATATGTTTAAATAGTGGAGATTGCCGTATACGATTCTGGGAGATTAAGACATACAAATAGAGAACACAGACTCAAAAAAATTTTGAAACAGTAACATTACAAATCGAAGGAAGAGGAACAAAGTGCCTGAAGACAAATTAGATTCCACTGAGAGGCAGATTCTAGATAAGATTAATTATCACCAGATGCCCCATTTTAGAAGTAAATGCTACTTACCTATTTGTGGCGAGAAAAATAACAGAGAGGGAGAGTGGACAAAAAACACTTGCAAATTGTGTGGTAGTAGAAAAGAGAACAGTAAATGAGTATCCAATCAAAATTTTTATTTACCATTTTTTATATTCTTATGCAAAACTCACTACTGAGCCCTGGATGGAATGATAAAGATAAAAGCGGGGATAAAAAGACCATGAGAATAAAACAGTGCTTAAGAAATGATTACAAAATATAAAAATTCACTGAGCTAACCATTTCCCCAACCCATTTGGATAACAACTGCAATTAGGAAAACGTTTTCAACTGACAAAAACCTCTTCCTTGCTCTACAGAATCAAATTAATAATCTAGGAAATTAAGGAAGGCATTGCTAAAAAAAAGACTGCAGTTCACAGAGTATTTAATTTCCTGGTAATGGTGCTGAGAAGTCTCCCTTTTCATCTTTTCTTGACTCTATTCCAGACATTCAGGTTATGAAGGCAGACCTCCTTCTGCAGATCAATTAAAAAAATTGCCTTGCATACACACACACACACGCACACACACACACAAATAAAGAAAGAATCATGTAGCTTAAAGCAAATAGGAGCAACATTTTGGCAAATGTTTCTCATGGGACTCTGAAGGGCTGGAAATAAAAGCATCCATGACTTGAAGAGAGAACAGCCATTGCAACTAAAGTGTACTAATCAGCAGAGAAAGAAAGAAATCCACAGTATTTGAGCAAAGAGAGATTGCTAGTGCAATGACTGATATTAATGTAATTTTTGCAGTCTGTTAGCCATAAAGAAATTATTCTAAAAGCCTTTATTACACTATGAAGCAGATATTAAAAAACATTAAATGAACCTAAAAAGATTTCAGAACAGTACACTACATGACCAAAAAAATGCTGTTTCATTCACTGTTAGCTGCCAAACTAAAACACTGAAATTTGCTACATGAACATTGGTCTGTGGGGTTTTTTAAATACCGATTGCCTGTTAGCCCTACAACTATTTACTATCATATCTTAAAGATTCTCTTCTGGAAACACTGTGTTCCTGAATCTATAAAAGAAAACTCTAAAAACATCTAGATATTCAAGAAATTCTAAGAAATCCTATCACGGAACAGTATTAGCATCTGATACTTCACTAAGTGTCTTCATTTTAGGAGTCCAGAAAGAAACAGAAAAACACAGAAATTTATGTCAAGTTGATTATTGTAAAGCATGTGCTACAGCAATACATGCTCTGCATTTTGCAGTACAGATACTTAACAACCTTGCTACTACTATCTATCATGGTGAAAGTACAAAAGAACATACCTGTAAAAGCCTTTATCCTGTTATGATTTGGCAGATGGAGAGGAAAAACAACAAAGAACTAAAGGAATTAACACACTGATGCTCTAAAAAATCCATTCCTTTTTCTATTCTTATAACAAAGTAAAAATTATGCACCAGCATAGACTGAAAAAACAGTTAAATGTATAATCATAAGAGAAAAAGCAGGACAATGAATGGGTCTGCATCATTTTTTAATGTGTGACTAGATCACCCCTTTTCCTTAGGCTAACAGGAAATGGCAAGTGCAAATACATCCCCCTGCTATAACCATCAATCACTGACCAAACTATAGTCTTTCTTTCCCTTCAAATACATTTTTTTTAATTTAATTTTTGACCTGATTATTTGGCCTTGTGGATGAGCTACCTCCCAATCTACTTGACAAGAAAAGCATTAAAAACAAGTCACCAGAGGAGGACTGATATAGCAGCAGTTTGTGAATGTGCCCAAGTGAGAATGGTTTCTGTCTGATAACAAGAAAGGTGTACAAGAAAGTACAAATGAGAAAGTGGAAAATGTTGTACTTCATGTATTAGCAAGACAGAGTGAAGAAGCACGACTCGTGTTGGACTGCAAACAGAGGGACAGAAAGAACATAAATGATCCAATACAGGGTGACTTGCACAAATCTAGTTCTTTAAAGACAGAAAGAAAAAGGATGGGCTCTTAGAAATAGTTTTAACTGATAAACAAGTTCAGCAGTATTTCCATATAACATTATTTTCAGCACCTGTGCTAGCTTAAGGACTTTGCATGTACCTCTGTCCACTCATGCCAGCTCCCAAATCGCAGCAGGCTGCCCCCTCATCTCCACTAACAATAAACTATAGTTTACAAAATTAAATAATCCTGTTTCTAACACAGCTCCACAGTCATGCCAACACAACTGATGATGCTCACTGCCAACCCTGGCCTGAGTGTGACAGGATCTCTTTAAGTTGGTACTAACAAAGAAATGCAATGTGAAACTACAACAGCCAATACGATACTCTAACCTGGAGCTTGACTGCACGGAAAGCAAGTTGATGAAACCTTATCAATTATTCAGAACCCAAAGAAACCAAACACCTTTAGAAAACATCTTCAATTAGCTTCAAGAAATTCCCAGCTATACATGAGTTGTATCATGCTTTTTCATATTCTAGCAAATGCACTTATCAAGTATCATAACTTTTTAACAAATCGTCATATATCACAACCTGAAATTGCCATTTTGTACTACATAGTCTTTGTGTCTCTCTACAGTTAAACATATATTGTCCTCTCATCCAAACATCTGGACATAACTAATACAACTATGAAAATCCTCTCTTGTGGTACAACAGTTTTAAAACCTGGAGGAGCAGGACAGAGGTAGCAAGGAGAGGACACTGGTGGCTCTTGGGAGTACAAGAGGCTAAGGAAGTGGGAGATTTTTGCTAGGTGTTCAAGCATCCTTGACAACGACAAAATACAGGAAGCTGGCAGCAGGAATCCAGAAAGGGGAAAAAAGGAGAAAGAAAAACTGTGAGGCTTAGGCCAGCTTTACAACATCTAGCAAATTTAATCTTTTCATGGAAAACACATTACTTACAGTGTGTGACCTTGAGGGGAGACCAAAGGGGCTGAATCTTACGGGACAGAGATTTTGGCTGCTATGTGGAAGAGCAGGAAGAGGGAAAGGTAAAATAGAAGAAGGGGAGCTAATCTAAAAAGTTAAAAAAACACTAACAAGCCTGATCATCTAAGTTTACAGAAGGACGCTCTCAAATGCTTTCAAAACTGTTTCACAATGAAAGCTAATCTCACCAGAATCACAGGCACGAGTGAAATAATTTTGTAAAATGTTTGAGGAAAAAAGCATAAGAAAGTAATTGAAAGTAATGATCAAAGTTAGAAGAGCTCTGAAATACAAGTATAGTCACTGGTTTGTAGTAATTTTGATAGAAATTTTCTCCTCCTCCTGTTTGGGTGGAACAAGTATATTATCCTCTGACTGTTTAAGATAATACAAAAGGACCAGGCACGTGCTAGAGTGGTCACATAGGACCGCTTCCCAGCTGCATTAGAAAAGTTCACCAGAACAATAGTTTGGGGAGTCTTACACAATCCAGCTAAACCACGCTTGCAACAGAAACAACCATCACTACCCAGACAGCAACTGGCCATCCTGCTCCAGAGAGTCAATTCCCCAGGTTAGCATCTCCCGGCACTAAAAAGTCCAATAAATTAGATTCTTTTAACAAAAATTCTGCCTATGAGTGTCTGTACAAGTGTCAATTTGAGTACTGATTTCTGATTAATTGCCTCTAAAAAGCACGTAACAAAAGGAGGATGCTTTTATTCACAGATTTTGTTGAAAAAAAAAAAAAAGAGCAGCACGATTTAAAAGGCCTCAATTTAAGCAGCTCAGCTAATACAGAATGTTTTATGTTCTGTATGCCACAGAGCTTAATCATACTAACCATAAAATCATCAAATTTTAATTTTTCCTACTCCTATTTCCAGCTATTGAAGCTTTTAAAAGCTCTCCCTGTTTTTAGGTTTAGACTCTGTGACTTTGTATGGTAAAGCGCATAGTAGTTCGGAACCCAGATACACAGCTCATATAATTTGAAACTTCTGTGGATATTCAAAACATGCCAAATTTACTCTTGGATGTTAAAGAGCAGAAGGGTCAGTCTGGAGCTGCAGTTCATCTTTACAAAAAATGCAGGTTTAAGACTTCAGAAAGAAAGTTCCTAATTTAGACCCTTCTGAGAAGGGATGGGAAACACGGTTGCCACAGTACTGCCAACATAGCCAGTGCACAAAAATCTCAAAAAATACTGCAAGTCTTGGGGGGTCATAGAAGAAAGTAGTTGACACAAATATTATTCTGGTGTCAATATTAGTCTCAAATCCTCCTCTGCACCATTTGGCTTAGTCTTCCTCTGTTGTCCGCTACCATCCCTAAGTGCCCACTCACCTGATTACGGGGCCCGTTAGCTGGGCGACCACCCCACTACAGCAGCGCAGAGCAGGCAAGGCTGAAGGCCATGACCTCCCTTTACTCCTCATCCTACCAGCCACCAGCACACGCTCCTCCACCCAAAATCTGACAGCACAGACTTGCAGGACTTGTAAAGTGAGGGTCTACAGGGCCTGAGAATGGGATGGATTGAAAAATGGGGTACGTTGGGTTAGGGCCTCTCGTACCCGTAAAGGGATAAAAGAACCTGGGATGTAAATGGGAAAAGAGCTTGCTGTAGTCCAGTCCCCTGGCCCGTAACAGGAACAGAAGCAGTATGTCCTGTGGTGCAGGTAGGCATGCTGATTGAGAGGGCACCGTATGCTTCGGAACAAAAAAGGAATGAGGTAACTCCCTCCAGGCTGCCCTGCGCTGCTGCCATCATCATGGATTGACATCACCTCGCAAGACTGGATTAGGTGAGGGAGGGTTAAATAAAAAAGGTCTAGCATCATTGAAACTTTACAGACAGCTTTTCCACAGGCCTTCACTACACTGCAATTCTTTTAATGATTTTTTTTTTTTTGGCACCAGTATGACAAGATTCAAATGGTATTATTCACCATTACTGGTCAATGGATTTCATCACTTTTAAGAACACCGCTTTACTAATCGGATGATAATGACACATTTCACTGCCTTCTAACCATTACAATGGCATTTTTAATGGCAGTTAGGCCCATAATGTAATCGTGAATGACGTAAAACTTCATGTAAGATCTCTATGCACTCTGGGAAGACATAGAAAAGAGGCTGTCCTGTCACATTGGACATCCAAGTAAATGAAATTTATTGCTTGTCTCTTGTACTAAGGCTACTAGGCACAAAACACTGACCACCTACATCTCAGTGCTATCCTAATCCCTTTTCAAACAAAAAACCACACAAGTTGATGGAATTAAAGCAGATGAAATAGTAAGATCATTTTCTCAGTATAACTAGATAATAGTATCTTGTATGAGTTGGAAGCCTATTAGTTGGAAATTGCAGAGGAGCAGAAAGACCTGAGTACACTAGGGGAAACTGTGGAGAAAATTACAAGTGCACACATAACAATTGGTTCCAAATCATCTTGAATATTAGGCAGGCATTAGCTGGGAACATTAAGTCAGTATGGCCCAATAATCAGTAATAATCAAAAAGGCAAATGAAGAATCATCAGAAAAGCAAAAGAAATCAAGAAATAAGCTTTATGAATACATCGCTTGCCCACACATTTTAAAAACTGTTTATAGTTCTGGTCAACCTGTCTCAAAAGGAATATAGTACAACTAAGGGAGGAAGATTACAATTATGAAAAAACTTTTGTATGGGAGGAGACTAAGCTGACTTCTGCTTGGAAAGTAAGTGATTGGTGGTTGAGGTTTAAAACAAAATAAAATTACTAAGAGAAGATAAATAAAGAGTAAGATTGCTCAGTATTTCTGATGACAAATATTAGCAGGTATGAAATGAAACTATATGGAAAGTACAATCACGTACTGTTTTCTTCCACGCTATTAAACTGCAGAATATATGTCAAATGATACCAGGAATGCCAAAAGTACAACTGAGTTTAAGAAACACCAATTCAAGAACAAAGGTTCACAAAGATTATTACACACAATGATGTGGATGGTGTCTACCGGAGGAAAGCCTTTAAACCACATGCTGCTGAAAATTAGGAAGATATATTTTTCACTGCTCTTCCATGGTTTTTCTAAGCAGCTGCTCCTGGCTGGTGTCCAAAATAGCATATGGACCTCAGTATTAGACATCTCATCAGATACCTATGGATGTTTTTACTCATCAATTACAAAATAAGTATTAATCATCAATGCTATGTGCTATGAAAAAAAAGTAAATAATACATGAAGAGGTATTATATGAAGTATTAACAATAAAGACAGGAAAATATATACTGCAATTACACGAAAGCTTGACCAGAAAATCAGCATAAAATTTTGGTCACTCAGCTCCAAGAAAGAAGAATTTAAACTAGAATAGCTTCACAAAAGGGCTACTGAACTTATCCGGAGAATGAAAACTTTACTTCTCAGAAGACTACAAGACTAAGAGCTTTACATTAAACAAAATGAAAGCCAAAAGACAGTATGACCTCTATGCATAAACAAAAAGGTAAACAGTGAAGAAAGAGTCACCTTCACTATAGGAGACACTAGCAGCAGAAGAAATGGGTATAAGGTGGCCATGACTAGATTTCAGACTGGACAATATAAAAAAGTTTCTAACATCCTAATAGTGATGGAATGTTGTTCCTGTGGAAGGCAGGGTGGAAGGGAAGGCAGGGTGGAAGGGAAGGCAGGGTGGAAGGGAAGGCAGGGTGGAAGGGAAGGCAGGGTGGAAGGGAAGGCAGGGTGGAAGGGAAGGCAGGGTGCAAACACATTTTTTTTCAAAGGTACAGCTGCTAAGTGTATGGAAGGCATGATAATACATGATTGCCTAAGACAGCAATAATTTGGTCTGATGATGCAGAATATCCTTCTCCAGTACTATCTTTGCAAACTTATTGTGTCTTAAAAGCCATTTTATTGATAGGATTCATTTTCAAGTCTGTCTCTTGAGGCTTCATTTTTCCATGTTTCTGTTTAGACACTTCAGGTAAGTTTTAGCAATTCCGTATTTATTTTTGTTAATCGAAGACCTTTATTCTATATTGATCTATTTCTTCTCCAGTGAAGAACTAGTATTTTACAGCTCCTTTTCTTCCCCAGATCTTCTCAACTGCAAGGAATTGGGGTATATCTTTGTACAACTGACAGCTCAGACAGTAATTTTATAATCTCTTATCTCAAAGCTTCTATGTTTAAAACTTAAAATAAAGCCATTTTCATTATTTCAATTCATTCTGTGCTAATTATTTTTCTCCACACTATTTTCTTCATTGTTTCGTTTTGTTCTCAAGATGCTACCTTCTGCTGTGACTTTGCAACTTTAAACTAGCTCAGAAATACTTGGCTGCCTGCGTCTCCCCTTAATTGTCATGATGTTAACTGGAGTCCAAACCTAGACTTGGGTCTAGAAAACATTTAAATTCAGGTGTAATGAAAAATCTAAATCTCTAGCACATAAATTTGAAATGACAAAATTTCACAAAGTCAACATTGTTCTACAGATTCTTACTATCCAGATTTTATCTGATTTCTTCTTCAGAGAAAGGCACCCAGCATTATTCTGGCTCTTTATAAATTTTTAAAGATCCTAAAACTGACTGTTTTGTGGGGGTTTTTTAATCATTATTTTAGAAGATTCAATACATATGAAAAGGCTGCATGAAATTACTGAGCATTTAATTGCTTTTCATTTTCTCACAGCAAAATGTATCAGAGGACCTATTTCATACAAATGCTGCTTTGCAGATTAATTCACATTAGCACATTCTCAGATCTAGCTTGGTGTTTGGGATTTCAGTTGAGTTCTCTTTAAGGTATATATGTACATCTCCAATCAGATCAAAGCCTATAATTCCAAAGGTTAACATTAAATTGTACTGCATAAGAATAGCAATCCAGCTGCCATTAATTCTGCTTTATAAACAGCTGGGTTGGAACAATTTAAGCTAGTGAGCAAACAGAATTGTAGAGGAAAGGGAAAGAAACATGTAATTATACAACAAAACACAAATATGGGAACCACACAGCTATGCCAACATTGTCTTTGCATCTAAAATATCTGGGTTTCTGTTAGTTCATCATCCAGTTACCAACATTAAAAACTGCAATTCTTGGATCTGAAGCAAATTACAAATTTTCGCAAAAAAAAAGTATTCCATTTTTAACTTGAACAGCCTATCTTTTCCAGTAATACTTGCTTTTGAAATGAGGACAACTCTGAAGTAGTTAAACTTCTGATCAAAACAGAGTAACAGTAATAGTAACACAGAAAATACATTAGCAAGGAAAGATGCATTACTGAACCCCACAGTATTGCTTACCTGTCTTCTGCATTTTTACAAGATTTTCTGTAGCTTAAGTCATGAAGGTTACAAAGCAGTTGATATATTTTTTGATTTAAAAAAATAAATAAATCTATTTGCAATAGGATTGTCCAGTGAGTCTGAGACAATGAGATTATCTATTTTTTCTTCCTCTAAGATCTACAGATAGGATGTTTACAAATTCACACTCTTCATGAGTACAAACAATAATATGGTCAAGATAGAAGTCTTACAACAACTGCGAAGCAGAAAAGGGTTTCTAAAAATCAATACAAAATTTTAAAAGGCTTTTTAATGACTTTTTAATAGATTTGTCATATTCACTTGGAATAAACCTAGTACCCAAATGCTAGTTATTAAGCTCAGGTTGTAAAACCTTTTGTGATCTTAAATATTATACTTGCCTCCACAGTATTAAAACAGAATTTCTTTTTAAAAAAAGAATGGTGAGAGGTCAATGCCTAGGATTCTGTCCTCACGGAGAAAAAACTCAAAGACTAAACTTACTGTTATGAAGCTTTCCAGTGGAAAAAGGAGTATCCCAGTAAAACTTAATTTAAAACAGTAATGGGTAGACATATTTTTGGCCAGGCACTAGCCCAAAAAGCAGAGAGTGAGTGTTGAACAAAATCAAACGTATTCTATTAATTTAGTCTAGAGGGAAAGGAATGCTTCCCTGTTCAGCAATTTCTCAAGTCCCTTGCCAATCCTAACATCCCCTGATGTTTTTATATTGCTTATGGTGCTTTTCTTTTGCGTAACCCAAAGTCATGCAAAAGGGTGAGTAGGTAAGTGACTGGAACTTAGTGGGATGCTGAAGAAGGTGGAAATAACAATGCAACAGCAAAGGGAGTACAGTGCAAAAGGAAAAACCAAAAAAGCAGGAATTTTTTTTTTAGAAAGGGAAACCATTTCCACTGAAACCATAACCAGTTTTTTTCATCTGCTAGTCTTGTAGAACTCATTAGACCACACACCCCTACCCAGTGTCAGTCTTAGAGCAATTCAGAAGCTTCTCGATGCCAGAAATCATCCTTAGTCATTCTGAGACTCAAAGTCACCTTCTATGACCTTCCTTTTCAGTGAATTTCAGCAACTTCATCAGGCCTTCCACTAGTCAAGGAGACCCCTAAAAAGGTCTCATAAGATGCTTCAGTAGAAATCTATTCACACAGAACTTTTAAGAAACACAGAAAACATGAAGTTCAGTACAGGAAATAATTTTAGAGGGCAGAGGGTGAGAGATACTTTCCAGTAAATCTCAGTCAGAAGAGGTGAACTAGAAGCAAAATTTCCCTGACTTGGTTCTCCTCTTCCCAGGTACAACCACTTTTAAAAGCCAAAGATTAAAAAACAAAAAAATACAGCAATTGTGAAAGTGGGAGTTCAGTAATTTAGGGATAAATTCCGTACAACATTTTAAAGCAAAACAAAAAACCTCATGCTAATCAGTAACTTTTAATCAAATTAGGTGGCTTTAATTTTTTTCAACTATTGGCACTTATATTGAACTTTAAAATGTTTTGTAGCAGTATGAAGAATATTAATATTTCAAAAGTTGTTTTGCCAATTACTACAAAATTAACCACAACTCTATTTGTGAGCTGAAAACATCATCATTAAAGAGACTACAACACTAAAGGGAAAGCAAAGCTCAGAAAACATATTTACTTCCTTGTAACCTGATGTCTGAAATGCCATACTTATTCCTACCCACAAGAAACAGTTCCTAGGTCCAGTTCTGAAAGTGTAATTTTAAATAGATACATTCACTAGAGCTTTTCTCACATCTGCTTTTGTGCTCTGTACAATTCACAAACGTTTTATCAGTGCAGCTATAAAATCAGGAAAGAGTTTATGCCCCTCTTGCCCCCCACTAGCACTGTACAGTACAGCATATTTTCCTGTATTACATGCTGTGATCATCACTGCTGCACAGCAGTTCTGCTAGTCAGAATTGCATCCAGGAACTCGTGTCCTTTTCCCAGCGTGTAATGAAAGCTCCAAGGAAGACGGTACGTAATATTGATGTGCAGTGTCCATCACAAAAAAAAGGCTAGCTTTGGTAACCTTTTCTCCCTCTAGTAACTTCTGCACATTCCCACTTGTAGGATATATTACCCTTCAGTATTAATGTAAAAGACAAAAAAAACCCATGTTAATTAAAAAGCAATTTAAGGACTGCTCTGCCAAATGAAGCATTAGACTCAGCCACTAGGTTGTGAAAATATGAATGTAATCCCATATGGCCACTTCATACACTTTATTCCATGACTGGAATGTGTCTGAGCATGCTGTGTAAAATCAGTCCTTACCGCTTAAAAAGGTCGCAGGAAGCTGAGGACATATAGTTTTCTAGAACACAGCAGCTAACCCATCTGAATAATGTTTTGGAATAGACAGTCTTACCTCTTCTTTTCACGCAAAGCAAGAAGAGAGTTTGACCATCGTTCTCCTATGAAAGAGAGTTAGTGCTCTAATATGCAAAAACATATATTTTCCCTATTTCTGCAGTACCTGAAGAAGTACAGAGGTACATTCATCAATAATGACACTCCCTGACTACCTTCATTAAAGATTTAAGATGAGAATATAGCACTACTTCATCTTTATAAATTACTCTGAATAAAGCTAAGTGCTTGAAGCTCAGCAAATGATTTCAAAACTTTCACGAGCTTTTCTCATCAGTTTCAATAGCCTTCAATAATACTGACAAACAAAATTAAAATGCAAAAGAGGTCTGTAGCCTTAATGAGACTAAATGATAAAGCCATGTAGGAACATTTTAAATGTGTCTTTCAAACAAATTTGCTATTAATCAGTGAACAGAATGCCTATTTTATTAGTAAATAGACATAAAAGGGAAGATTGAGATATTTAGTGCTGGAACATATATTCTGGTATATGCTGATCTGAATGATACAGTAAGTAAAATATTATTACTGTTTACCCACATATAGAACATCTTTCATCTTAAAGTGTAAAATTTTCTCTGAGATTTTTATTAGTATATTCTTGACTTCCATGAAATAAATGTTTCAAACGTTTCAAAAATCAAAAATTTTAAATCTCTGAAAAAAAAAATCTAAGCTATTACTATCACGGACAACACTGCACACACAAACTTGTTGCAGAGACCGTGAATGAATTCCAACAGAATCCCATGCAGCTGGTCCTGTTCCCAAAGAGCACTTGGGACCAACATCCACCACCAGGTGCTGCATATAGAGAGGCATTTGGTCTTGGTCCATCAGCAAAGAGATCATGAAGCATGTAGTCTTCAGGGTAGCAGACAGAATTGATTGTTAGGTGGTTTGGGTGGGCAACGTTTACAAATTAAGCATTTCTGTTGGGATAATTTGTTTGGTTTTTGCAAAGTGTGAATCACCTCGTATTTAAGGCCACTTGAAATTTAATACATTATTGTGGGTCTGGAAAACATTGCTGTCTAGCAGTCACTCCACCTTAAAAATACACTAGTGTATAACTATTATATATACTAGTTGTTGGTATTTTTTGTTTTGTTCAGCACAAAACACATGCAAAAGAACATATGTGAAAGTTGTTGGCTTCACGGTGCAAGAAAAGAATAATTCCTCTTTCCACAACAAAACCAAAATGTTCTGATGTTCGATATTCTAATCCCCAAAACATCTATGCCTGAGTGTCACACCAATGCAGTTTTTGTTTGTAACAGTGTGAAACAACTAATGAATCTCTACTGTCATCTGCTTGAGCAGCAGTTGGATGTTTTTAATCAGGTGAAAAAAACACTTTTTCAAAAACAGTTTTGGATAGCTTGATGGACACTTGGATCAATTATATAAGCAATAATTCCTCATGGAAGGACAATGCTTCTTGAAGACTAATTTGCAGTATAATATTCTGTCTTTCCCTGGAGCCAGCAAATGTTTTAGATACAACTCTTTTAGTGTAAGACTAATGACCTCCACTTTACTAGAAGCCCATTTATCAACAACAGACTCCCATGAGATTAGTTCCCTCAACAGCAAAACATGTATGTGACAAAGGGAATGGTATGTAATTATGTTGGATACCGCTCCCACACTTTTTTTTTTAAATCTTCTCACTTTTGTTTATAAAAGCCTAGTAGCAGACAAAACAAGGAGATGAAGCAGTAATTTAGAAAAAAATCTGAATTACAGATTACTGGCAGAGTGTTAGATTTGTGACCTAATCATGGACACCATAATCACCACTAACAACTATCCTTTGATATAGGTTTAATGCTACTTGTATTGAGAGGTTTACTGAAGTGAATTTTTAAAATAAAATTGTCTTATTCAGTTAAAGTTAAAAGTGTATAAACACAAGGTTTTGACTAATGATTGGTCTACAACTCTAAAAAAAAAATAGGTATCACTAAAATAATATTTGCAAGCCAGCCTTCTATAAAAAAGGAACCAGACTGAAGAAGCAGACTGTTTCTATGCTTTTGCTGCTGGAGGTCAGAAGGAACTGAAGTTGCTAGGATGTCATGTCTCCTTTTATTGCAATGCCACTGCAACATTTGGAAACAATGAAGAGACAAGAAGAAATGTGAGAAAGCTCTAACAGACAACACTTCCAGCAGAAGTACAATCCCAGAGCTGCACTCAATTAAACAGGAATATGCAAAGCCTCTGCAAAGGAGAAAGAACCATATTATTTTCATCATCAGAAATTTTGTAAATGATTTATAGTACATGTTTAGTTTTTAGTATGCAAATATCATGGTGTAATGATACCATAGGCTGTTGGGTTTGGGGTTTTTTGGGGTTTTTTTAGGAATCAGTATCAACATATTCTTACCTTTTTATCTTCTTTAGACTTCCTAATACTGTGTGGAGGGCCAAATTTGTTCTGCATGCAAAACATCTTCTTAGACCATTCATTTTTATGAGATTTTAACTGCGGCTGACCAAAGCTGCCGTCAACTCTGTATCTGTCAGCTGGAATCTTATTCATTGGTGGAGGAAGAGTTCCGCAGTTAACACTTGACCAGCCATCCGTAGAATCAGTGTAAGACTCCTGGTCACTAGCGTTTCCATGCTGCCATTCTTGCAAAACATGCACAGGCAACCACCTTTGATTGCCTATGCCTGCAGCGTTTTTCTTTGACGGGGGTACTGAATTTCGGGAGGAAACCAGTGGAACTTCAATACGAGCAGAAGGACTTAAGTGTTTGCTAACATTTTGGGACTTATCATTCTGAATTACTTCTAAAGGAACGTTTCCTTCTTGTTCATGACAGAAGCCATTCCAATGGGAAGCAGGCTGATTTTGTCCCCTTCCTACTGGATTTTCCCATATGCTGTTAGGAACGTGTTTACTTGGATTGCTCCCTAAATCAACAACCAGAACTCTATTATTCTTTTCTTCTTGGTTAAAATTTCCAATTCCACTATCACTGTTACTGCTTGTACTATTATTCTGATGAGCATCTGCATCACCATCAAGAAAAGCCCTCGCACGCATTCCCTCAATCAATTCCCCCATATCCCTATACAGGACAGAAATAAACTGAAGAACAGGTAGAGATGATGTTGGAAACTCTAGACAGCCATTTGTGTCTGGATCTGCTGTACATTCCAGTCCAAAACGTCTTGCTATGCCCTGGTGAATTTTATGATGAAATAATTCAGGATCCACCATAAAAACATGGCAAGATGTCCTCAGAACCCCTTCATCTTCCTGAGCCAAACTTGCATCGTCATTTGTTTGCATTGTAACTAGTCCAAAGAATCTTCTATCATCCGGGCAAACAGCACTGAATGCCAGTTTCTCTGCAGGATATTCTGCCACTACACCTGATTTGTCACTGCAGAGCTGAATGCAGTCATGCATTATCTTCATCATCACTAGCGAATGGATTTTTTGTTCTGCCCGCAGACGTCTCATGCATCCACGAATAGCCTGCAAACTCTCATTTTCCAAATTTGAGGTTGTCGAAGGAAGTTCAATTGAGCCTAGGTAACCTACAATCATGGCAACATTTAAAATGCTTGCATCTAATGCAAAGTCTTCTGCGCTCTCCAGCCCAATTCTAAAAACTGAATCATCATTCAGGACTTTGGATATTTCTTCCTTTGACAGTAGGTTTGGATTGCTTACACTTTCATTTCCAGTTTCAAATTTAATAGCAGCAGAATCTGAAAACGACCTTTGTTTAGGTGCAGAATTCTCTGAGCTACCAGCACAAAGAGTAGGATTCTCAAAGATCATGTTGAAAATGCCACCAGACTGCATTTCTTCAACAACTTTCTCTGCTCTGTTTATACCCAGAGCTTTAGAGTCAGGTTTGGGTTTCAGCCACCCCTTTCCATCATAAAAACCAACTTCTTCATCACTTGAACATGAATCTACATGACTAATCCCTTCAGCAATGACCATGTGCAGGACTCCAGAACATTTTCCTATAAGTTTCACTACATCTTCATGAGAGGCTTTTTTCACATTGATTTCATTAACTGCAAATATCTGATCTCCTGCTTTAAGTCCAACATAATCTGCAGGACTGCCTTTCATAACACAACTAAGAACACAAGGAGCTTGTCCAGAAAGGGTAAACCCATAACCTGCTCTTCCTCTAGCAACTTCCACGCTTCTTATCCGAGGAGGAGCATGCATGTTGAGTCGACGTTTAACCGTTTCCCCTGGTCTATACATTTTGAGGGTTTTTTCCCCTAAAACAGGAAAACTTTTAATTAGTCCAGTTTTTTGTCATGTTTCACAGTATTGTTCCTTCACCTGATGAAGCTCTAAAGAAAGAAAGAGAAGAAAAAAAAAAACAACATAATTTTAATTCTCAATCATATTTAAGGATTTTCGTACCCCCTATTCCCTTTACTGTTCAGAAATATTGCTAGTGAACTCTACCAAAAACCATTGCTAGAGAATTAACACAACACTCAAAAAAAACAATTTGAAAAGAACAGGTCTCAATTTTACTCATGAGAAAGTGGTAGTAACAGCAAATACAGTGGCTGTCCAAAATGGCAAAGCTAAGAACAGAATCTAAGTCTTCTGATGTACAATCAGCAGTTTTATACTACAGCATGATACATCTTCCCCAACTCCACCATGTTACCTACTATTCAGTTAACTTCTGACTTACCGCACCATTGCAACACCACCACATTTTACAGCACAGTGAAAATCCTGGAGGAAGCTCATCTATCCTTTCCCAGCAACATCAAAATTAGAGCTTAAGTGTATCTACTCAGCTGTAGCCCACCCCCCCTTCATACTCAGTGTACAGAAACAGGTACCAGTTGTATGCATGTAAAACAGGTTAGATAAATTACCCCTAGAGTTGCCTGTATCTTTCCACTGACTGACTGTAAAGGCAGCTTAAAATAAATATATCAAACTTCAACTTTCACACATATGTTTCAGTTACATATGCAACAACAAATGGACATTCAATCATGTATTAGACCAAAGGGATTCAAAATCAGATTTACTGTTACACCAATCAATTAATCTACTCAAAAATAACTTCTCAGAAAGCAAACACTATAAAAAAATGTGTTTCAGACAGTCATTCCAACAGCCATGTGTTTTAGTTTAGATAAAAACTTCCAAAAAAAGAGGAAAAAAAAGAAGGAACTCCACATGCTGCCAGTATTAATCTAGTCATGACTTTAAAATTAAAATAAAGAAGCTTTATACAAACAGCAAGAAATAGTAGATTTCAGTACATTTTGGTGTTGACACTGAAGTCTGGATGTCTTGTTCTAATTATACTCAGGTAGATTCCATTGTTTTAAAGAGGTTTCCTCCACTAAGCAGGTTCAAATGCATAAAAATGTTTTAACACAAAGAATAGAAATGACAACTCATTCAACTTTTGAAACTATCCCCATGTTGCATGATATGAACTCCTACTTCCACAGGCCTGGAGGATGACTGACTGAAATAACAGGAGGGCTACAGATACATAAAATTATTGCAAAAAACTCCATGGAGCAAGCCAGAATTAATCTGAAAATAATTACTTCTCTGAGCTGGTTCACAGGCTTATTCATAATCTGTCACATTGTAACATACTTAAAAGTGTATAATGTACTTGAAAGCAAGGGTCTTGTATATGTGGGCAAAATGCTGGCAACATTTTAGATAAATATACACTTTAAAAATATATATATGCACACACACACAGAGACAAACATTTATTTATCATATGTAAAGCGTTAAATTAGTGGACTCCAACCCACTACTTGTGTGGAAGAAAAGTGACCAAAAAATCCTTCTGACATTGTTCTCAGCTAGAGAAATAACAAAAAAAGCCACACTCAAAATGTGATGCAATCCACAGCACACTACTTTCACAGTATTTCTGCCTGGGAAAGAACAAAAAGAAGGGCCATGACTTCAAAAGTTCCACCAAAAAAAAAACCCAAACCCTAAAATACAATTTAGGATAAAAGTCTTAACTACATCTGAGCTGTTTGATTTCCAAATTTAAAAAAAAAACCAAAAAAAAAACAAAAACACCACAACAACAAAAAAACCACAAACCTGTTGTTTCTTGAATATTCTGCTAAATACTCAACTACAGGATGTGATTGCCTTAGGACCCTTCCAAACCCTAAACAGAACAGCCTTCAAGATACTACAGAAGATGTTCACTTGGCTTTACTTTTGGGATTTAGCTTCCATTTTTTTGAACAAAGGGACATCAGGATTTTATGTCTCCATGATGCAGCTGTGACTGTTCCATGTAGTACGGTTTTTCTAAATTGTTTCAATATAGCAATTATCTGGCTTCAATAACAAAAGTTCCCCTATAATTTGCAAAAATAACTTCGCTTTAAAAAGCAATGAAACTTCACACGTAACCTTCGAATGGAAATCATAACATAAAAAATAGCTTTGCAAACATTTAACCAAACTCACGTGTTGCTGTAAAAGACCCCGTCAATTTACATTCACTCTTATGCCTGAAACATAGATTGACCTCCTCCTGATGAGGCTCAACTTGTGAACCAAGAGATCACTGTGCATTCAGCTATCTTTAATTAGGTCTGGTACTTTCTGAGAATAATCATTAAACATTTCAAGATACAGTTCTTCAACCAAAAAAAAAGAACTAACAAATGTCCAACAGTAAATAAAAGCCTGCTATCTAGGAGCATGAATACATACATGATTTAATTTGCCTTACAGTGAATATTTCTGTTCTCAATTGTCTGGAGAATAGCCTAATGTGTCCCTTGGGTACCCTGCTAAACTGTGCTGCTAACCTGGTCAACATAAAGCACTGCAGTGTCTGCCACCGAAAAGCGTGCTACTAGCTTGCAAGAGGAAAAGAAGCAATTAAAAGAGTATTAGCTAATTTATAATCTGATCAAAAAAAAAACCAATAAAAGCAGTAGTTACAAAAAAATTAAGATTCAGTATTGTAATGTTGAAGTGGTTGATAAGAAAAACCAGATTTTTTTCCAACTACCTTTCTAATCTATAAAAAAATACCCTAAACGCGACTATATAAAACACACAATGAAAGCATAGTTAGGCTGCTCTTGGGAAGAAGCAAACCCCAGTACTGTCTTACCTCACAATTCCACATTTGCTATAAAAGGATTCCACTTAACTCTGTTCACAAGTCAATTTACCTATTTCTCTTACTAACCTATGCCCCTTACACATCAAGCATTTATTCCAGATGGTAACCACTGATAAGGGAACGTCATTCCAAAACCTGACCGTTGTAAAAACAAAACAGCAGGCTGCTAATACATTAGTTTTCTCTAGTGATGAAGTTCCAGAGGTGCAAAGACTTCCAGCTATTAATTTATCTGTGTAATTTTGTGAGTGTAAAGTTAGGAAGTAACTCAACATTAAAAGGGATTTTTGCTATTAATGTATACATACACTAAAAAAATCCCCAAAGAAAAACCAGTGTTACATCCCTGGAAAAGCCATCTCTCTACTCCCTTAGTGGCTGAATATTATTGTGCATTTTTTGTGCCAATTACGCTCATGACAAATAACAGCTCACTAAATTTATCAAGGAAACTTCAAGACAAAGGACAAGTGTAGTTCTTCTGCAAAAACCCTCAGCATTCAAATATGTTTTACCGCATCAATGGCATGAGAGGGAAATGGAAGAATTATGAGAATAGTGTTTCTCATAACGAAAGAGATTCCAACAGAGATTAGCTGAGTTAATCTAGTTTTGAACTAGTTTGTATCAAATTATCTAATTGCCTACATTTTCTTTACAGATTTGAAACCTGGAGCCAAAGAGATATGGCACAAAAATGGCACAAACTTCCACAGTTTTAAAGTAATCGTATGTCTGAATATCCTTTTCCTGTAGCAGATCACAGAATGTGTACTGTATCCAGTGAAACAAAGACATCATTTTAGTTGCACTGATAGAAAGCTTTGCAGGTGTCTGCATGTTTACTAAAACATGAAATTGAACTGAATCCTACTGAGCCTACCAATAATATTCTACTGTAATTACTTCTAATATTTATAGCACCGAATTTTATTAATGTGATAGCATAACTACATTCAGTTATGTACAATAGGTCAGAAGAATGGTTACACCACAATACTACACATGGCCAAGCTTACCTGGACTTTCTGCTATCGCTAAGTATGATAGTAAGTCTTAGAGAAAACCGTCTGTACAACCAAAACACATTAGTGAGTATCAGTCAGGAGGATATATGCATTTTTATAGGAGAAAACAGGCCAATAAGTTATTTTATCTAAAATAACTTATAAGAATAATAATTATAAGAATAATTTATAATACATAGTAATGAAATCTTAAGCAAATAATATGGTTTGGTGACATTTCAATATACTTATTAAAAACACTGAAAATAAAGAATTCCTACTATCATTTGAAAAAAAACTGCAAACATAAAATTACTACTATGATTTCAGAAAGTTTGTCAAAATTTGTACCAACACAGCTTAGTAATAGGTCACAGAACAAATACAGTTTAATAACTACAAAAAGTTTCACAGGACATTTCAGACAGAAACACTAGCATATACAAATTAAGAGTTGTTCAAGTATGTGAAATAACATAATTTGCCCATATACATCAGCTTTGTCACAGAACTGCAAAACAAAAATAAACATTTGAGTTTTCTGCCAGCATACATTCTGGCCTACCATTTCAATCAATTATTTTTGGGGTATAAAACACCAAAAACACCAGTTACGGTTGAATTGTACTTCATCCCACAAATGCTGAATTTCTTTATGTAATGTTTTTACATACCCATGCTAGCTTTTCATGTCATTTTCAAACCCTCTACTACAGAGAAAATAATACTTATTTGCTTACTTTCAAGGGAGAGAGGTGGTTTGTTTCCTGCTTCTGCTCCTGTTAACTCATAGCAACAAAAAGAGCAAACAGAAACAGGGGACACACTCCTGTTATAGTCTATGTTAGACTATAACCTTAATAGTTACAGAGGGCAGTGAGGGAGCATGCGAAGTTTGAGACTACATGACTGACCACCAGTTCATTTTGAAAAGCCTTTGGAAATGAGCTGATACTCAGCGCTACAGTATCCATGTTAATGTGCCTTTTTTTTTTTTTTTTTTTGAAAAGCAGAGAACTGGTTGGCTTCATTTTGTTTTCCAACAGTGTAAGAGGATAAAGCGTGCAAAGTGGAAGCACACAGAGGAGAGAGACCGTTCCCTCACCCCTCACACAGGTCTTGAAGTACCGCAGAAGACTCTTCAGCATGGGTGCCACTCAGAAAAGCAGAACTGACTCTCACACATGATGCCACTACAAAGATCAAACGAAGTTATAAAATTTGAATTCCACTCACTATTCAAATGTGGTACATGTTTATAGACAAGTTACACGAGAAATATAACTGCACAACCTGTAGAAGACAGCTACCACTTGTTTGAGAACTTGGGCAGGACAGTATTTTAATTAAAAAAAAATAAATCTTGTCGCATTTCACAAGCGGCAAAACACACCACTACGATTCCTGCGCGAGCAGCAACCGCTTTGCCAGAAAACAATTGGGTGTACCTAGCGCGGTCATTCAAGAAATACCGACTTTAATTAGTAACAGCAGGCTCAAAAGCAGTTGGTAAAAACTCCCCTCACGCTGAAGCCAGCGTACAAAGGGCCAAGAACGCAAGCAGGGCGTTTGCTGTTCTGTCGGGCAAGACCCCTGCCACCGAGGACAAAGTTTTCTAACGCTACTGTAGGAAGAGTCTCGTGCGTACCATTCAGACTCATTTGCTCCTTGTATTTAAGAACGTGAAGGGCTCTTCTTGGGAGTTAGGCGGTCTCCCCCTTTCCTTCCTTGCAAACACGTTCCGGAGCGGCAGGGACGCGGCGGGAGCCGGCAGCGCCTCAGACTGAAGCAGCCGGACGCCAGGTCTGCCCGGGAATAAAAAGCGGCCGGGAGCGGCCCTGGGGCGGCTTGCGCTCACGGCGCTGCTCGGCAAAGGCGAGAGCCCGGAGGGGCGCGCCTGACTCCCGCTCCAACGCGGCGGGAAGCCGCTCGGGAAGGCACGCC
>VZTL01070956.1:44679-88327 GCA_013400535.1 Scopus umbretta
GGGAGGCGCTCGGGGGGGCTCCAGACCGGCCTGCCGTGCCCTTGGAGCCCGGGAGGAGAGCGAGAGAGACCTTGCGAGGCGAAGGGAAAAGCGGGAGGCAGCAGAGTGGCACCAGGTTCCCCCACCGAGCCCTCCGGCGAGGGTGAGGAGGTATAGGTGAGGCGCTGCGTCGTAGTCAAGCACCCAAAGGGCAAGAGTGTGTGTAAAGGGGAGGCTTTGCCACCCCGAGGGAGCAGGGCGCGGGCAGCACCTTCTCAAAACACATCGGGGACAGCTCTTTAGTTCAAGGGGGCAAGGCTAGAAAAGCTTGTTTTAAAGGGGAGAAATTGGAAGAGGGGAAGATGGTGCACATAAAAGTGAAAATCGGTTAAGAGATTCCCAAGGAATATAAGGTCCAGAACAAGGGAAGAATTAACCGAATGTATTTGACTTTCCTAGGGAACCTGCAAAGACTTTGTGATCTTTGCAGAAGATCGTAATCCCTAGTTGTGAACAAGGACTGGCAGAAGTCCGTTGTACGTAGGGGATTTCTTCATTTCAGCCCATGCGCTGGAGCCCCAAATGGCACTGAACCTACCAGTCACAAGGTGAAGGAGGATGCTTACCTTTTCTCTAAGTTTTTTTTCAATCTCCAGAGCAGGATCCCGCACCTCACTGCTGCTGTTACGTCTGTAAGAAAACGTCTTCAATCTGCTGGTCTTTTCTTTGTCACTCCATCCCAAGGAGATTTCTACCAATGATGTGAAACACTTCAGATCAAGTTAAATCCCAGTTTTGTTAACTGTCTCACTGGGTTTTATGGGAAAAGCTGCTGAAGGGGAAAATAACAGAATAAAATAAGCATTATTTCTTTTCCTCATCCTCACAGAAGACATCTTGGCAGATCAGCGTAAAATTACAAGTTGATAGACCTCCTACCTTTTCCTAATTATAGGCACACTGTGTCCTGTAAAAGTAATTATCTTTTAGGGAGGCTAAAAATTCAAAACATAAAAAAGAAAATTAACTGATTGATTTTAAACCTGACATGGTTGATTCTTAAATGTGTGGTACAATAATTTTAAAAAGTACTCTAGAGATCTAAATTTGCCCAAACAAGCAATAGTTCTTTATCCCTTTGACTGAGGAGATGTCACAGGGACAAGAATTGTGTCCCACAAACAAAAGGTGTTGTTTTGGGTTGCCAGCCCTTAATAGACCAATTATTTCCAGCTTCCATATGCAGTTGTCACGACTGTATGTCTTTTGCCAGTATTTCTGTTGCCTGTGCTACCTCAGCAGATCTAGCATTGACTTGCACTACCTCCTTGCCTACAGAAGGGAAGATTGCTCAACCATGTATTTCAAACAGTCTGACCTTGGAAACAGCTGCAACAGAAGAACTCTTTCTTTTAAAGAAGAAAATGTCTTTAAAAGTGACAAATAGTAGAGTAAAGCAGAACTAACTATTCCAGAGAAGTATCTGCAGGTCTCCCTTTGAGCCTTTATGAAGTTAATACAAAGAAATAATGCTTTGTTTTGGTTCGTAAGAGGAAGGATGCTAGAAGGTGGTGTCAGCATCTACTAACTATAAAATAAATTACTCCATGGCAGTGTCAGATTACCTTTTCCACGGATACTGAGTTTGTGATAGCCAATAGAATGGATAGGACTTTTGTAATAGCACAGGAGAACGTAATTAGTCTGACATCACAGAAGGCTTCTCTGCAGTAAAGCAGAATTTCCTACATGAGTAATTACTCAGCAAGGAAGATGTGAATAGCCAGACTGGCATGGAAACAGGTGTGCTCACACAGCCCACTTGCAGTCAGAAACATCCAACTCCTCATGATTGAATTTAGTGCTTTTTCTTCAGTGTTTTTGGAAATGGTGATTAAGACTTGCTATGTTAGAACCTGGAACAAGGTGATTAATGGCCCCTCAAAAATCCACTCAAGGTCTCAGCTGTAACTTTTCTTACTGTTTTCACCACTGTTGGAGACAATAAAGGAAGAAAGGGTGTGAAACAAAGTGATAAGGATTTGTGGCTTTTGGGCTGTAAAAGCTTTGGTTTATAAGCCTAAGCAGCTTAATGTTGGGCGTACAGACATCTCAATCACACCGAGGGTGGCTGTCACAAAACAGCTTGTCAGTTTTGATCTGGAGAGGTTTATAATGCATACTGTAATGAGGTGTGATTATTGCTGTCACAAACACCAGATGAGAAGTCGGAAAATAAACTCAGTCCAGCATCTGATACAAAGTCTATGTTTTTAATTGCCATTGTTTAATTACCTTGGTTAAAGGAATGAAAGTGTTGGTTGCTCTAAAAAAGATTTATTTTAGACATACACAGAAATATCCTCACATAAATGTCAATTTTCTCATCTAATGTTTTTGACATGTTCAAAATAATAAAATTGTATATAATTGTCAACATTAAATGCTTCTTCAGTATACAAATGTCATTCCAGTTTTCCTAGCTTAATTTTGTTCTGAACATCAGGGAAGCTTATATATCGTATACATTATCATTAGCCTGTGTTGGCTAGTTAACACATAGTTGGGAGCAAAGTCCTCATTAGAGAACTTATTTATTAAATACCAAAAGCTCGTCCTCCTTCAGTTAACCATCAGAGTCCAATCCAAAGGATCAGTGAAAATCATGTTTTCTACACGAGGACTGCAAAATGAACACAGCCATCAATATCTACCTTGGTTTACTAGTTAATCTGATCTTTGGCAATGCCTTTTCCTTTATTTTAAACATAGTCTTCTCCCTAGTGGGAGACACTCTTGGTGGTGGGGAAAATGGTGGTGGGAGGAAATATTTTTTTATAAATGCATTTTGTTTTGGACGATGCTGTTTCCCACCCTGGTATACCGATGAAAAGAAAAAAAACCTTTACAAGGAGCTGTGAAGTAGTAGAACTAAACAGGGATACTGATCTTGTTAAATCTTGCCTGGCCAATAGAAGGCGTACGCTCTCAAATCCTCTTAGACATAAAAGGATGGATCTATGTACCTTGTGCGTCTACTTGGCCTTGTGATTATGTCCTTACCTACTATGTTATTTGATTAAACATTAAAACATAGTTGAATAGTTTTTGTGCTGAAAGATTCTTGTGTGCACTTATGCTGAAATATGTGATGGTACCATTTGCAAAACTGAAGGTTTACAAGGTAAACAGTCTGGAATATCTTTCTCTGTGTGAAAACAGGGACAGCTAGGCCTCCGTCCTGACTGCTCCTTTGGATAGCACTGCAACACAAATAAAATAGAGTATCTTAAGAAATTTTTTTCCTACAATAGAATGTGCTATCTTTATTTTCCCAAATTCACAAACATAAATCAAATCAAACATGTTGTATCCAAAAACGGAAAACACAAATTAGTGTTCATTCATCTCCATTTTTCTTCCCTTACCTATGACTACACGTGATTAAAGTTGGTGGCATGTGAAATCGCCAGTGCTGATGAGCAACCCTAATATATATAACCAAAACATTACTTCAAGTACACAAGCATACGTGATATACTTCTGCCAAGAAGTGGAAACTGAGGAACTGGGTTTGGCCTTACTGGTGTCACTGGAAGCACAGCAACCTCCACTCCCACCATATCTTGTGGTCAAATAGCGTATAACCTAAATTCCTCAGTTCCTGGGGAATACCTTGATGAGCCAGAATGATTTTCAGCCTCTAACTTCATACTGTGTCATGGACAGCTTCTAATACTGTTAAAACACATACACACACACACACAAAAAAAAAAATTCTAGTGTATTTCATTCAAAATTTTTTGCTCTGAAGTGATATCTCTGAAACATTACTGAAGGGTTTGTTAGGTTTTGTTTTTTTCTTTAAGCCTTGGAGCTTTAATCTTAAAAGTCAAATTTGCCTGACTAACTAACCTGCCATGGCCTTGCTGCTCCATTTAAGCTGGGTCTTCTGTCCCAAGGGGCTCATTTAAGCAGGGTGTCTTTAGTTCCATTGGGCTTAAAAAAATATATCATCTAGCAGCTGAATTTGCGTGTTCTGAAGAAGCACTGTATATTTTTGGTGCTGTAAGGAAAAGGGATATCTGAGGGAGGTATTCCTTGTGGCTTTAAGTACCATTCCAAAAAAGTCATTATCGTATTCAGCAATAGCTTCTCACAGAGCAAGCAAGGTCTATCCTTGCACCTAAGCAGCAAGCTGAATTAGGATCATGAGTGATACCTCCCAGTGCTCTACTCCTGTCACCCTTTTCCCTCTCTGAAGCCATTTTCAGTGTGGCGCTCAGGTTCACACACCATGCAAGGGTGATATAGCAGGACTGCTGGCTAAGCACGTTTCCCAAGTGATGAGGCACGACTGTCAGTATAAAAGCGCCACTCATATCCCTAAACCTCAGGAGAAACATGCTAAGAGTTCTCCAAGTTCACACATGATTCCATGAAAAAACTCTGAGTGGAAACGAGAGGCTGAGGTGAGTAACAGACAGAGAAAGTGACTTTGCATATTCCTATTTAACATGATTCCCCTGGTAAAAGACTCTGGCTCCAGGACAAACTATGCAGCATTAAAGTGAGGAGGAGGGATCCTCTACTCCCAGTAGTTAACCCTGGAATCAGAGAATGCATTTTACCACCTCTCCACTTGGGATGTGACAAAGTCAAGTCCAAGCATTTTCCCATTTCCTGATCCAAGCTTTTTATCTCCAAATTTTGGAGAAAACAGAAGGTCCCTTTGGACCAAGTTCAGTCTGTCTTTAGGGCCCCTGCCAGAGGCACTGCTCTGCTTGTGGTAATCTCTTCTCCTGAAGTTCAGCTGGGAAGGCATGACATGACCACAGTGACGCTTACGTCCCCCTTGACAGGTTTTGGTGCTACCGGTTTCCATGCCTAATAATGCAGAATGACAGGAATCTCCCCTGGCTCTCAAATCTGATTTAGCTCAGGCTGACTTCATCTTTCTCCACCTCATATCTAGCTTCTTTAAGATTGGAAGATACCTGGTCATTCTGGGTAAAAGTCATCATGATGATTAGTATAAAAATTCATGAAGATATACCTGCATAACGTAGAATAATTTCTTTGTGCGCCACCAAAGCTTTGGTTTCATTTAAGACTAGCTTTGCAGTTATTCTAAATGACCTTTTGGAAGGAAAAGAAATTGATTTCACCATTAAGTGCATTTGTCAAGAGTCATTTTGGCCTTGACAGCATGTGTGGAAGTCTTCCAAGTACCCTCACCATTGCTTCTTAAGGTTCCTCTCTGAACTAGGTCTTGCCTCCTACTAAAATTTCCATTCCATGGTAAAAGTTGAATGTTGATGGATTAGTTCTTAAACTTTCACTAGGCACCATGCCATTCCTGATGTTTCAGCACATGGGCTAACTGTCTTCATCTGAAGATGCTGGTACCCTTCCGTAAATGAACTACAACGCATGTGGGATGTTGCATGGAGTTGTTCATTGCACAAATGAATATGTACAGCCAGATAGTCACACAGAAGGAAAGTCTACTTCAGAGTAAAGTTCTTCAACACATATCGTACCTTCTTTAACCACCTTCCTAAAATAAGGTCATGGCTCATTCACATGAGAATGCATAAACCAGATCACAAGACGTTCTTGCCAGCAAGGAGCTATGAAACAGGTGCATTATTTCTGGTGTAACTGTATTATGCCTTTTCAACAGTGGTGAAATCCAGTCATAGTTCTTACTGAATGCTAATCAATGTGAACCAGCTCTAAATAGGCTTAAATCCTTTAATACAGATGAGATGTAGATTTAAAGCCCACAGGGACAGTGTTATTTTTGTGAAAGATTTAACAGTCGTGTATTTCATCTTCATCTAGTGAAGTTCCAAGTTAAGCTAACTGAAAAAGAAGTGTATAAAATCTTACTCCTATAAGTTTAAAGAAAGTGTACCATTATAGTTAACACCACACAAGTTCATGTGGGCAAGATTTTATGCATCCATAAAGGAGATTGCATTTGATCTAATTATATTGAATTAAAGATAAATTATAGTTAAACCTGTAGGGGGAAGAATGAGGATCATGGAGAGTTTTTAAAGTAGTTTTAATTAATTTTCTAAATATGTTTACTTTGCAGTTCATAGAAAATTGATATTCCTATAGCTTCCCTCAGTGAAACAAGCCTTCCTCAAGCTGTGATAAGTACTTCTCAACATTTAAGTATGTAGCAAATTTTATACCTTTAATAGTGTTCACCAATTCATTTTTTTCTTGCAATGCATAGCAATCCAGAACTTACCCCTAAGATAATAACATACAGTCAGGAAGTCAGTCTTTCACTGAAAATGATACCAACACATTTACAAATCCAAATTCATATATATATGGTTTAACATCATAAAAATTTTAAGTTATTTTCAAATTTTTAGATCTTGATGGAAGAAAACAGAATTACAAAAGGATTCATTTTCAGATGACCAAAGGCAGCTACGTTAAAAGATATTTCTGTATGAGCTACTTTCTTAAAAAATATTTTAGTACTGACCAAAGAGATCTGGAATACAAGCAACATCCTTCACTACATTGCAAATATTTTACAAAGACATAACTTTCAACCAGGAACAAACAAGATCTTATCTGTAGTAATTAGTCAGCTCTAGGTAACTGGATGTTGTTCACTGCAGATGACTGATCTGTTTTTCAAAGAACATACCTGAAAGTATTCATCCTTATTAGAAATGTGTTTCAATAAAACATCTTAAAATAAGCTGTAGCAGAATGAAAAATTTGCAACCAGAAAAATTATGCATAGAAACAAAATTTCACCCCAAAAATGGCAAAGTAATTTAAATGTTTCTGCTAAAACACTAAAAAAGATCAATACAAAAGTTTAATGATGTAGTCTCAAGCTTGCACACACAGGAAGTATGCTATCCATAAAATCAGGGGAAATAGATTAGCAATCTAGAGACCAGATGGTTAGTATTTACTTGCTGACATAACACCACCAAATGTTCCTAAATTTCTTTTTCAAATTTGCCTTTCACATTACATTATCAGCATAGGAACTGATCCTGCAAACATACACACACAGTTCAATAAATTTACTGATCTGGATAGTCCTGTTAACTTTAGTACAAGAGACTGTTCACAGAACCATGCTGTCAACTTAGGGCAAGTCTAGAGAGTTGTGAACTCTTTTTGCCTGCACTGAATTGGGCAGACTAAATCTGGAAAAATAATTTTTAAAATTCTGTTTACATGTGGTGGGTTGACCCTGGCTGGATGCCCGGTGCCCACCAGAGCTGCTTTGTCACTCTCCTCCTCAGCTGGGCAGGGGAGAGAAGATATAACAAAAGGCTCCTGGGTTGAGATAAGGACAGGGAGAGATCACTCAGCAATTACCGTCACAGGCAAAACTTGGGGAAATTAATTTAATTTATTGCCAATCAAAACTGAGTGGGGTAATGAGAAATAAAAACAAATCTTACAACACCTGCCCCCCCACCCCTCCCTTCTTCCCACGCTCAGCTTCACTCCCGATTTTCTCTGCCTCCTCCCCACGAGCGGTGCAGGGGGACGGGGAATGGGGGCTGCGGTCAGTTCATCACGCGCTGTCCCTGCCGCTCCTTCCTCCTCAGGGAAGGACTCCTCACACTCTTCCCCTGCTCCAGCATGGGGTCCCTCCCATGTCCTCCACAAACTTCTCCAACATGGGTCCTTCCCATGGGCTGCAGTTCTTCGTTTATGAACTGCTCCAGCGTGGATCCCTTCCATGGGGTGCAGTCCTTCAGGAGCAGACTGCTCCAGCGTGGGTCCCCCTGCAGGGTCACAAGTCCTGCCAGCAAACCTGCTCCAGCGTGGGCTCCTTTCTCCATGGGGCCACAGGTCCTGCCAGGAGCCTGCTCCAGTGTGGGCTTCCCATGGGGTCACAGCCTCCTTCGGGCATCCGCCTGCTCTGGTGTGGGGTCCTCCACAGGCTGCAGGTGGATATCTGTTCCACTGTTAACCTCCATGGGCTGCAGGGGAACAGGCTGCCTCAGCATGGTCTTCTCCCATGGGCTGCAGGGGAATCTCTGCTCTGGCACCTGGAGCACCTCCTCCCCCTCCTTCTGCACTGACCTTGGTGTCTGCAGGGCTGTTCCTCTCATATTCTCACTCCTCTCTCTGGCTGCAATTGCACAGGGTTGTTTTTTTTTCCCCTTCTTAAATATGAAAAATGGAAGAAAAACCATAATGTCAAAGGAAAAAAGTTATGGTATGAGTATGAAGAGCTAACACAAGTGAAATTCTGTATAATTCTGTATATATCGCAGAGGTACTACCACCGTCGCTGATGGGCTCGGCCTTGGCCAGTGGTGGGTCCATCGTGGAGCCAGCTGGCATCAGCTGTATTGTACAAAGGGGAAGCTTCTAGCAGCTTCTCACAGCAGCCATCCCTGTAGCCCTCCCGCTACCAAAACCTTGCCACGCAAACTGAATACATTGTGATTTTCTGCTGGTTTTGTACTTTGCAAGAGAGATAGCCATTTATGGAGAAAATGATAAGACATTCCATGTCCATAAATATATTGCCTGGTTTTGTGGATAACAGTTAAACTTGACAAGGTGTGAAATAAACTGAAATCTTAAAATGCTTCTCCAATTTGAAGTCAAAGAAAAAAAAATACTTACAGACTATTTTAACCACAAAATTGTTTACTACCGACATGAGAAAATGCTGTTTAATTATAATGGGATCCTCCTACAAATTACTTATCCTCTCTAGTTTGTGAAAAGTATTTTTGCTTCGAAATATTTGTCCAGAGACCTATTTGTCTCTGGTGGGGAAAAAAGGTCGTTACTTGCTGTACGCTATTTATAACTTCACTAAGTTATCTGTAGGACCTGTCTATTCAAAATATACAGAATTTCACTTGTGTTAGCTCTTCATAGTCATGGTATGACTTTTCTCCTTCGACATTATGTTTTTTCTTCCATGTTTCACTTTCCTGTCATTTGAAGTGTTGTGTTCCTTGTCTTCCCTGTAATTACTAGCTGTGTTTGGAGGCATTTACTTTGCCCCTTTGCCCAACGTATTTTTTCCCATCTTTCCTTTCATCACGATCTGCTTCTCCTCAATTGCTTGCATGTTTCTCAATGTCTCGTTTTCTCATCTGCCTCCTCAGGTTCCTCTTCATTCTATTTTTACATCACTTTCAAAGTCACCTGCCTCCAGGCAGTGTATTTCCTCCCCTATTTATTTTTTCCAATTGCACCATCTGTGTGTGTATATGTAATACAGGCGCTTCATTTAGTGAAAGTGGTATCATACTGTGTTGACCCTGTTACTGCCCTGAAAATAAGAAATTTGTTTTCCTGTGCTACAGTTTATTTGTTGATCACACTTCCAGAAGCCATAAGGGAGTTCCTTTAATGTCATAGTTACAATGATAAACTTGAGTAACCCCTGATCTGCTCTCCTTGAATACTTACTACACTCTAAACTCCCTACTCATATGGATACAGAAGCAGGGCCTCAGTTTTGCAAAACCAGGAATTCTACCAAGCATTTTAATTTTAGGCAGGTCTTTCAAGTTACAATTAGTCTGACTGTCTCAAACATTCAAATATTTTTACCTGCAGCTAACTGTCTCATATAGATGAGATATAGAAGAGATGCCTACCTTAACAAAAAAACCCAAAAAAACCCAAAAAAAACCCCCTACAAACAGAAAAATCACTCAACCTATTTTTTCAAGTAAATGTTCAGTCTTTTAAAATAAACTAAACTGCAGCAAAAAGAAACTATGGGTAGGTAGGGAATTTTCAACCTGTTGTCAAAAAGAGCATTAGAAAAAACCTGTTGTACATGAAACTAGTTATATTTGTCTACAGCAATGCTGTGTTCACTCTCAGGACAAAAACAGGGCTAGGACACAGATAATCTGGAAAGATGGGAATAAAGCCTTTTGTTAAAGAGATGAGGTTTTAAAATTGAACTTCTAAATTTCACTACTAAAAAAAAGTATGTTTTATATTGAAAGAAAAATCTCACAACCTCCAGAAAACACCACTTCCTTTAATGCAGTTATGTAAGACAATGTTCAGATCTCATCTCGAATGCTGTATATCATTCTGGTCATTCATCTTTAAAAAGGATGAACTCAAAGAGCAAAATTAGCAAAACAATAATCAGAATAATCCCTACCTTAGAAAAGAGTATTATTCTTCTGAAGGGCTGCATGGGACACGTCAGACTCTCAAGAGTAAATGCTACAGAAAGTGGCAAAATCACAGTGTTGATACAAGAAGAAATTGGTATAAATTGACCAGAAATAATCCTAGAAGCAATCTTCTAAATTGCAGCTTACCCATCTGTAATACAGCTCTGCTTATAATTCTGGAGACAAAACACCTAATTAATTTTAAAATACAGGTCCACACATTTACAAAAGGGATTATATGACATGGTTGCTTGTGGTAGCAAGCAAGGAATCAGTGGATTTCCTCCATTCCTGTGTTCCTACAGCTCTGGAGTGATAATTCTCATAGCATGTAAGGAGAGGGCTACCTCCTCTACAGTACAAGGTTCAAATATGCTGCCATTGTTATTGCTCATTAATTGGATTTAATTGCTATAAGGTTCAAGTAGATAGTACCAGTAAATATTATTAATTCCCATGGAGACAGGGGAGAGTTTCTTTATGTCTTACTGTAAACAAGTTAAAGTGTAAGGAAGCACTACAGCATGGAAACATCAGCCTAACTGAATCTGTGGCAGCTCTACATTTGGAATGTGCAAAACCAAGACAAAGCACAGAACAGATATTCCCTCTCTCTTATATACCTGTATGACAATGTTCTTACAAGTATTCTGATCACCTATATGACATTAGGAACAGTCCTGCTTTTACCAGTAGTTCTGCAGGCAGAGATATAATAAGGTTACATGATTCTCTTTCAGATATGACCAATTCAATTTAAGTACATACAAGTATTTGGAATTTCACTTTTGCTAAATGTCAGCTATCACCCTGTCTTTGCAGAATCACACCAGACACTCGCCCTTTTCCCCGTCACCCAATCACTATAGTAAAGGTGGAGTGAAGGAAAGTTACTTCATTTGTACTTCAGCAGCCACCATTTTCTGCAGGTTCAGTCTTCTACTACATGTGCATTACCCTGTTATCATGAATTAAACTCTGTAGGAATGGGCCACATTTGCATACTTAATCATTCTTAATCTTCATACCTGCAGGATCTTCTTAGAAATATTTCCACACGTTATGAATTTGCTTGGTAAGTATAACCTTTATCCCGTTCACCAAGCATAGTTACATTATTAATTGGTTGGGTCTGGGCTTTAAAATAGTTCAGCTAACATTAGCTTCGGCAACAATATGTTAAATTATACAGGAAAACAAGTTTCAAGAGGGAACATTATTTACTAGTGGGAATGGAAAATGGCCTGAGTTCCTAGTACTAATATTAATTCTATACTTTCTATTCTTCTATAACTGAATCAAAACTTCAGTCTTGCAAATACAGTGAAAGCAGCAGAAATATGTTTTTCAAGAATGCAAAAGGAAATGGTATATAGGAAATTCAGCTGATGAATTTTTGAATTTATGTTAAAGGTTATTTCAATGTCGTATTTCATTGAAGAACCAAACACTTGCTGGTACTTCATCTTAACGACTTAAATACAATCCTTTATGCTGCCGGCTCCCTCTTGTGGTGTATCAATCTGCCTTACAGACCACACCTTAACAACTAATTGCACACCAAAGCTGTGCCACCAACAAATACTATTGTAGAGGTGTCAAATGTTCTTCATGACTTCCATCTCTATATTTTGGGCATCAGTATGGAAGATCTTTACACTGCAATTAAGAATTGAAAACCTCTGACCGTGGTTATCTCTCCCAGTTATTTTTCACTGTCCCAAAGCATACTATCTGCCCAGCAATAATAAATAAGTTTCTTCTTTTTCTTTATTTCATTTGATAGATTATATATATATATGTATATACACACAGTACAATATTTTTCTTTTATGATAGAGAATAAATGAGAGTTTTCATTGCTGGTTGTTCATTAAGTCAACAGATTCCAGTTAATAATGAAAAAAATTAAACATTTAATATCAAAAGCAACTTCAAGTATCTTCTATACATTTTAGTATTCAGTATATAGTAAGGTGGTTTGGGGGGGTTTCTTTTTATATCAAAAGTGTATTTGAATAGACTATTTTCACCCTAATTCTTTAGAGTACTATTCATATCAGGCATGGAGTTTAAAATGATGTATCTCATGGTCCCAGCTAGCTCTTCACAAGAACCATAGGTCACTTGTACAGCCACGGTGTATGTTTCAAAACAGGGTTTAATCATCAGCAACGTCAAGATGCAGTTACCATGTTTAGAAATGCACTATTTCATTCTCCTACAACAGGTCAAGCTATAGTCCTTGATGTGAAATGATATACAACACCACTGTTTGTAAAACAATACCTGACCCAGGCATAAATAGTACCGAAGTTCCCAGAGCTATTCATCCCTTAACCTTTCTGTATAAAAATAATTCAACTTAGGCATATATTGCACTAATTTTATCATACTGGATAGCTCTCACCCTGCATTATCTGTTCTCTTTGCTTAACTAAGGTAACACTAGGGTTTTAATTTCCATGGAAAACCTGGGAATAGGGCAAGACACACATATGGTGTGCAATAAAGGGATATCTATAATATCAATAGTAATCTCAGAGGCATTCACGAAGGAAACTACACATTAGATTTGGAGATCATTTTCTCCAGTAGATTCATCATTCTCTCCTGTAACTGTAAGCTTTGAACTTGAATGATGTTTTGCTGATCCAGAATCCTGCGTACTTCTCTACAGGTTTCTTCCATAGCTCTACTCAACTTCTTTTGTTCTTCCAACATGGCCTCCATTAATTTTAGCTTCTTCTTTTGGAAGCTGCAGCTTTGCATTTTTCTTTTCTTAACTGGTCTTTCTTCAGCTCTGAAATGTGAATATTTGTTAACAATTAAACTCATATTTATAAAAAAAAAAAAACTATGTTAGAACCTAAAATTCTATACTGTGTTCTTGGCCATGCTACAACCTAGTCCTATTTTGAAACCCTGTTGCATTCTCCAATAAATTCCCTCTCAAGTTCATGCCAAAACATAAGTATTTACTGTATTATTTCATAGTGTTACAGACTGCAAAAAAAGGACATTTTTAAATCTCATTGTTTTCATGAGAATTTTCCCTGCAGAATACCAGACATTTTCTTTTTTTTTTTAATCTCAACATTTCTTGCACATTGAATTTATAAACTGTATTGGGAGAGACATTTTGCTCATCTGGCCATTAAAACTCCAATTCTAAAGCTTCAATAACCATCCGATTTGCAGAAAGCGCTGCACTGTTATGTGTGGTGGTAAGTTACAGCTGTTTTTTTAAAGCATCTGATCAGTAAGGTTGATCCCACTGCAGCATACTAGTCTCAGAATTTGCCCTTGCACTGAGACACAGCAGTTGCAGACCACTTATTTATATATTCCATCACAAAACATTATAAACAGCATAAAAGTTTAGCAGGATATAGCTTATAGGATTCCCTCTTTTCTTACAGGTCACAGATGATCACATTACGTATTTGATTTTAGAGACATTTGCCAGTTGCACTTTAATTTTTTTTTAATTATATGTATTTGTCACAAACACAGGATACTATGGCTACCTTCTTCTCATATTTAGGTTAATGAAAAGTTTTATCAAGTAGGATAGCTAACAAAACAAACCGTACTTCCTTTCAAACTCCTAACATTTTAACAAAAATTTCATGCACACTATAACCCTCTGCCTAGAGTTTTGGTTTCACCATAATATAAAGGCAAGACTCTGTATTCAATATAGTAATTAACTGCTATTTGGATTTAAAAAGAAAAAAAAACATTTTTCTGAAATGCAAAAATAGTATTTCTAGCCCTTGGAGAACACTGGATTGCCAAATCCAAAACTGGCTATGTATCCAGTCATGTTGATGTTCCTCTAGCAGAATGTCTCTAAGCTCTCTCAAAGTATAAGTGTCAGACAAGCATGTAGCAAATTGTACATCCTCAGCTGAAATCCATAGAACTGCCACGTGCAATTTGGGTAATATTTTAAGAATTTCCTCTACGCTGCATCATGCTGAGTTTCTGTTTTGGAAGAAAGAGATAAACCAGCAATAAAGACAGCATTCTCAAGACGTATAGTTCACGTGGACATCCTAACTTGGGGTGACAGTGCAATACATGAGTTCAAAACCAGCCTACTCAGCATACAAATCAGAACACACACACAAATAGATCTGTTTCTCTTAACCTGTAATCTAAGAAAGAAGCATGCTGGACTGTGAAGGAAGAAGAAAGGCAAGTAGAAGACAAATGTGCAAGTGAACGACGCATCTTAAAAACCTCCAGTTACAACTGGATAACTTCTTTGCTAACTTAAAGCAACAGTCCATGTGTTCATTCACACCTTTTGTAACTCCAAACCAGAGCCCCCAACATCAAAGTTATGTGATGACGGGTCTTGAAGTCCCTTCACACAAACAGTAATCTCAGACATGTTCTGCCAAACGCAGTATGCTTTCTAGGTGAAATGCAATAATGAGATAGCACAGTTGTCAGTAGTATGCCATGTCAACACCTTGCAGATTTCAAGACATCCTTGAATAAAGATAACTTGAACTCTTGAGGAATGTGTTTTTATTAATGTGGAGAAGGGGAGTGGGGAGGGAGGTCAGTCAGCTGTGACAGATTTGTATCGTAATTTCATTCATGTTCTTATCCTTGACAGGCTTTGTGCAACAGTGACTGTGACATTCAGATCTCTCAGCAAGAGAAATAAACAATCCTAAGCACCTGAAAGACTTGATGCACATATAACAAAAAGACACAATGCCCTTGACATTAAGAGTGCCATGACCCAAAAAGGGTGAGGTCCGTGAAAAGAAACAAGTGGATTAAATTAAATGCTATTAAAATCTTAGAGGAAAAAAAAAATAGAATTGGTCTTGAGGGAAACTGTTTGAGTACTGTTTAGTCATTTATATGTGCTGTCCCTGTGTGCACAGGTAAGAAAGAACAACAATCTTCCTTTACAAAAAACGTACCCAAACATGGTGAACAAAGACCACTGGCTTTCAGAATAGCAAAGAATTTAAAGTTACGTGTACAATTCAAAGGGCTTTATCACCATTACACTGCTACAGTAATGCTAAGGGAAAGAAGTAGTCATCATCTTTATGCTAAACAAAACTTTGGAAGGTATACAAAATAAACTCACCTTTGCAGATTCTATATATCATATTTGATTTGGGGCATCAAATAAATGTATGTAAAATAAATACATGCTCCTCTGCTCAAACTGTGGGTCAAGCTTGCAGCTGATGACTGAGATTATCACAGCCAGACAATCCTGCAAGAATTGGTCTTGGCTGAGAGCAAATTCTGTTTGCCCCCATTAACTCTAAGGGCCAAAATGATTTGAAATGTGCTTCTCAAAGAGGTCAAGCAAGTGGAAAAGGTCTACAGCAGTCTAAGGACAACACTGAATCTGTTATTCCAAGATTCCCATCACTGCATGCCTTCTGGTAGGCAGAGCAAGAAACTTTCTGAAATGACGGCATTATTTTAGCCAAAGTCACCTTTTTAATTTAAATTTGTCTTCACAGATGACTTAATTATTGAAAACTTGATGGACCTGCACCCTCTTACCTATACAGTACTAGAAAGTAGCTATGGTAAGACCTGTCTGAAACAAGTAAGAACTGGCTCCTGGCGCCACAAGAGGGCTTGTGTCTTGTCAAAGTAAGCCCTGGTGAGAATGGTCCTTAATAAGGAATGAGAGAGAAAATCTGAGGCATGCCAATAGTACCGAGCTGCACTGAGTATTGCTTGACTTTCCTGGCAATTGTGGCTGCCATTTGGTTTTTAATTTCAATCAGGACCAAAAAACCCCCATGTTTTTCAGTTAAACAAATGTGGTCCATCAAAAGCCTGTAAGACATATAACTGTGCTTCCAAGACAATAACTGTCTTGGCAGCTCCAGAGAGGAGAGAGAGGCAAAATGTCTGGTGGTGATGTCAGCTAGGTGGGGAACTGTATGAGCTGTATCTGCAGTCTGCTAATAAGTGAGAAAGTATCCGCTAGCGAGTGCTTGCTCAAAATTGGGTTTCAGCACAGAGAAGTCCTCACAAAAGCCAGGGCACAAGGATTCTTCAAGGTCTCCTAAGTACTCTCTCTGTTTATTTACAATTAACAAACAAGACTTGGTAATTAGACAGCCTTAATTGAAAATAAATACTTATTTCAGGCACCCCTAGCTTTGGTGGTGTTCCCAATCTCCTTTTCTCTCCAGCCATAGTGACTATCAATGAGAGAGTTTTATGATCACTCACAAGTCCATAGTAAGGACTTGGAATTTACAATCCAAGTCTCTTCTCGCAGAACAGCTCTTGAAGGAGAGCTCTTGAGAAGGGGTCTACAAAAGAAGGATCTAAAGAATCTAATTTATGAGTAAAGAACCCTCAGCAACAGGAAACAATGTAAAATGTCCAGTGATACCTAAAGGAGTTATTTGAATATTGAAGTGTTTCCTCAGATACTGAACCATCTTTCTTGAGAAGTTCTAGGTCTCCTAGATAGCATGCCAGAGAGACCTCTCCAGTGTCAGTAACTTTTTATAACAGAAAGTCAAGAGGGAAGTATGGATAGGAATATGGCTTCAGCACTAAGTAACGCACCAGCATCAGTATCCTCAGATAGTTTCATCTCTATAGTATAGTTTGGCAATCTGTAGGCATGAGCATTGGAAATTGTTTGCTGTAGCAAACACCAATCAGTTCCTGTTTCTGATTCTCCACATTGCATTCCTGTGCAGCCAACGCCTCTGTGACAATAGGGGTGCAACAGATCCTGACAGCATCCAGAGCCTCTGCCAAGGAAGCATCTCTACTCTTTGGCAAGCCTAGTCTCTGAAGGTAGGTTTTGAAATCTAGAGGAAAGAGGGGTCTAGGACATCCTCAGGTACAATCTGCTGATATTCTTGGGCCTCCAGTGTCTATGGCGGGGATCCTCCAAGAGAATTGGCACTGGTGTTCCCCTGACCACACAAACAAAGTGTGGAAGACCTCTGGCGCTGGGGACCATGTTCCAAGCAGAACCTTGCAAAGCTATTTCTACACTATGTTCTAAAACAGACAGACAGGGTTCAAATGAAACAAAAGCAGAAATGACAGTGTATATTGGGGACCAGAGAGAACAAAGCAAAACCTCCACATATAATTAGGCAAGATATTAGGCAAGTCTCAAATGCATTTGCTGTCCACCTATCTAAGATCAATTTAATTCACTGTTCAATTAAAAGTTCCTTGATTGATTGCCTACACTCACCCAATATGGCTCATTTCAGGGAGGTTTGTGAATAATTAATGAAGCAGGAGTTGAATACAAAAAGTAATCTGTCTACCAAAATGTGTTACCTCCACAAAACCATAAAAACAATTCTTTCTTTCTGTCTACTTCATGGCAAATGGGTCTCCAGAACCATCAGTTTCTGTCATTTATGGCTTTCAACAGCTAACAGCTGTTTCTGACTTGGTTGTACTTTTTTAGCTGTGTACAAATCTGAGTAGACCTCCATAATCCACGTCTTTATGGAAAATAATTAACAAAGATCTAGAAATAAGTAATATTAATATTGTAGATGGCACAAAGATCTTCAGAGTTTGACAACTGAGGATCAGGCAACCTGGATCTTCTGGTAAACCAGGCTCATTCAAATACAGCTAAATGCATTCAGGAATTAATGAGGCTTATCCTTGAAGTAAAGTGTAGAAAAGAACCACAAAAATGGCTTGGAGGCTGGGCAAAGCATCTTGCTATGATAACAAGTCTGCATAATGAGTTAAGATGCACTACATAATGCGCATAGCCTAAAGCTCAAACTTCTTTGTAGATGCTGCCCATTCAGATTTTAAATAGCCATGGCATAATTTTAGAAAAATTAAGGGCTTTGCCAAAACTATTATTTCCTGAATTAGCATCCTCACTGAGTTTTAATGCAATTCTATTAAACAGTTTATATCTTGGTTAACTCAGGTTACCAGTTCTTACTCTTTCTCTCTGTGTAAGTCTTCTGTACCAAATTATTTAATCTGCATTTAAAAATTAAAGAATACCAAAGATGGTATGATCATGGTACACAACTACCTTGAGGCAAAAAGTGAAAAATACTGAAATGGTCTCCAATATAGTGAAAAGAAAGATAAATAGAAGTAACATCTGAAAGTTTAATTCACTATATTCACATTAGACACAAGATACTGGTTTAAGCAAGGGATTAATCACTGGAACAGATCCCTGTAGGGAAGAGTGAATTCTCCATCTTCTGAATATATCAGACCTAGACTGGATATCTAGTAAAAAATTTCCAAAAGTCAAATGAATCATAGGAACAAAGAAGTGGAGGACAACAGAGACATGGGGCTCCTGAGTGCAGTAGTCTTCTGAATGGAAGTATGTCACAGAACCCCCTCCACAGCGTTTCTGGGTTCCACACCAGAATAACTGAATTCAAATACATGGATGGTATTTATCAGGAACTCAGACTAGATGACATGGTGCTTTTATTACAGTCTACTAATCTATGAAAGTAACCATTTTCAGTACAACACAAATGGCAGAACAGATGGAGTCTGAACCACATTCACATATATATATATGTAATAGATGTATAACTTACGTTCTGTCATTACTTTAACAATGAAAATAAAGACTATAAATTAATCCATAGGGTGAAAAAACACCGCTTTCAATTAGATAAAAAGTCATTTATAGTGATGTCAGGAATATTTATTTTAAAAGTTTAAGCTGCAGTACAAGACTCCACCACACTGCATTATATTATCTGACCATAATAGAATAATTCTATTATTGTCAGATGTTTTATGGACATTGCAGTATAATACAAGCTTTGTTGAAGCCCAAGAGCAGTGTTAGAACAATACTAAACAAATAGCAGGCGCCCCATTAAAGGGAAATAGAGATTCTAAATGTTTTTCTCATCTCCAAATTGCAATAAAAATAAAAATTAATTTTATCCCACATTAATTGTATATCACTAACTAGCAAAATTTGTTTTTCTAAGAAGGTCCCAAATTCAAAGAATTTCGAATAAAATGTGAAGAGACCCAGTTTCAACTATTTTTAGCTTGAGAGTATGTATGTATTGATTGAAGTATAAATCTTGACATTTTTCTCTATCACAAAAGTGAAACATTAAATTCAACAATTTTTAAGTTGTAATTTATATAGCCAAGTAGCCTCCTGCTATGTTCAGGGATACTGGGGAAAATACAAAGCTGACACTCAACAGCTGTGTTTGAGAGTTTAAGGGAATAACAGCAAAGTTTTCAGAAGTTTAAAAGTTGACTTTAAAAAAGTTAGCCTGAGGTTTTTTTCCACTATCCATCGTTGCCATAACATCACGATTTTTATTACTGAAGAAAAAAATCCCCTAGCATAAGCATACTTTGCACACTTGACTGATCGGTGTATAGCCTGCTTCATAGAAAAATAAGGAAAATATAGTTGTAAAATATACAGCTATGAAATGCATCTATATTTTACATATAAATTTGTGTCTATATTTTTCAAAATATGTTTCAAAATAATTGTTTTGCATAGCCATAAAGCACAAAAATTGAGAGGGAAATTGAGGACCTGAAACATTCTTTTAATTTCACATCCCAGTATTGTCTTTAATGACTTTTTTTAATCTGTTAGATCAACTGTGTACCATTTAGAGGCAAGGGCATTTACAAAAAAGCCAAGATGGACCCAAATTTTGTATGCTAATTCTTCTCTTTCTTGTTGGCTATTTCAAAGTGTTTTTCAAATACAGGATGACACACTAATTGCCTAAGCTGAAAATTGCTTCGCAGTTCATAATTTTCCATTAGTAACTCTGAAAGAATTATCTTCCTTGTCTTACCATGGCAGCTCTAAGGGATTTTAACCCATCTGGTATCATTAGCAAGCACTGTATTTCATTTTGGCCAAAAAAAAGAGTTCCCTACTCTTTGCTCATTCATCAGGCTAAACTAAACAGGTCAAAGCTGTACAAGCTTTTCAAAACCCCCTATGTCGACTGTAATACCACTTTTCCTCCTTCCAGATACATGGCTCATTAGTATCACAAGTGCCTTCTAATTTTTAATCCAATCACAATGCTCACCTGAAACGTTATACTAATCTCTCAAGCAGTATCTCCTGCTCAACTGTCCTGGTTTCAGCTGTTTACACTAACTTTTTCTTTTTTTTAAACACAGCAGAACTGTATTTTAACTTGTGAATATGTACATATCTTGCTGTTAAATGATATGCACAATATTATATTGCACAAAATTCTTTTATAGTCGAGACTGCAAAAGCATGGCTGCATTCATAAGTCACAGAACAACGTATTACAGAGGTCTTACCACAATGACAGCTGAGCTGCCCTTCCCTCCAGCTCCCAAACCCTGTTGCAGAGCCATCCTTAGCAGGCAACAGCAGCACTGCAGCCTGAGCTACTGCAAGGACAAAGCGTCATTACCTGCCATACAGACTTGCAGCCAGCTGACAGCCAGCCTGTGCCATTAAAGGCGAGATTTAAATGATCTTCTAAACTGACCAAGTAAAGTTAAAATATATTTTACTAAAACAGGTTAGGAATCACCTTGGGCAAAGTAAAAAAAATCACTGATCCTGAAGCTGGCTAAGATGCATTATAGCCTAAATTTTCCAGATCTTATCACTATGGAAATAATTCAGTTAACGTGGCTTAAGTCCACTTTAGCTGTAAATGAAAGCATCTACATGAGAGTGGGAGTCCATGTACTAGCTGTAAGCACAACAGAAACACGCCTGTGGTTGATTAGCTTGACTCTTATGATGACTTGTCTACACACTGTAATGAAACCTGGTGTGGTGACCTCTGTCCTCCCCTACTAGTCACCTACAGTACAAAATCTGTGTTGTCCTGGAGTTGTCCCTAAGCTGAAGAAACTTAACATCTGGCATTTTTAAGAAGTCTGATGTTATCAAATAGTCTAGTGAATACATTGTACCTCATGTCTGTGGGAAAGTGACCTTCTAATTAAATGTTAAATAGTATTATTGGAAATCAAACTATGAATTGGGAAAAGTTATTGCATCAGAAACGTGGTCTTGGAGCCTGCAGATCCTAAAGTCCGGAGAGTCTGTATATCAGAGATATCAACTACTTACGATGAACTATGATGAAAAGAAATTGTTGCTTGTGTTGCTACAGTTCAAGAATTATACACCCTAATATATATCCAATTGAAAAAAAGGAAAAAAAAAGTTTTAAAAAATAATCAGCTATTCAAGGGTATTTGCTTGAATGACTGAATGAATTTACCCTAGTTTTATTCATCCAAGAGCAGGCCTAGAAATAATAATCTGAACTTGTTAGGTTGGTTCTTCTTCCAGCTCAACACCTTCTCAGTTGCATGACTGACAGATAATTTTACTGTTACAGTTAAAGCCTCACAGACTCATGATAAGGATCTCTAGGATCAACTTTTTTTCCTGCCAGAAAACTGTAATCAACCCTTATTTCACACCACTTTGGATGAAAAATGAGACCAGTAAAGTCTAAAATTTGTATCAAGTGTACAACCCTGCCTTTTGTTAAGATGGTGCTTTCCAGAGAACTCCAATCTTATCAAAAAAGGAAACACATGTTTGCATTCTCAAACTAGCATTTACTTTGAAAAAGTAACATTCTCAATTGTATTCAAAATGTTGCAATGTACTTTCAAACTGCATCAGTAGCATTTCAGTGTCCACAGAAATATTTAGTTTGCATCTTTTCACCATTTTAATAATAGCTGAAGCCAGGGAAATTTCATACTCATACCAAAAGGAAAACTAGAGCAAGCCAAAAATCATCTAACGGTATGCTGTATCTCTGATTGCACGGCAGGACTCTCTTGAACTCCTATTACAAACACTCTACCTTGTGTGAGCAGTGACATGCATGCTGAGTTTTGGCAATATTCTACGACTTTCTGCCCAGTCCTCCTACTCCCTTCCAGTCTCTCATAAAGGAATAAAGAAAATGCCCTAATTCAGCAAAGGGGCCGAGACTGGGGAACAGATCTCATTTGTGATTTACAGAAAAGATACAACAGCTGTTAGAGAAAAGGGTGCTAGGGTCTTCCCTTTACACAGCAGATCCGGTTCGTTCTGTGAAATACAAGAAAGGGGGGAAAGCAGATGCTACCTCAGCTTGTAAGAAAGTAAGCTGGATGAGCTCTCTGAATGTTCATCTTCAAAGCACTCCTCTCTTCCTTCATACGTAAACTGGTTATATGGCAAATACAGAGGTGTAGACTTAGCTGATGGAGACTGCGAGGCCTCCGTCTGTGATGTAGAAGGACCCGGTTGCTGATTTTCATGCATTTTCACATCGCTGTGGTCCGTCACTTTGGATAAGATCCTATCAATGGTTTTGTAGTAAGGCCAGTCAGGTGCAACAGTTTCACTGTCAGTCATGCATTTTAATTTCCTGTAAGAAAAGGCATACAACATTAAAGCCTTTTTTCCTGTAAAAGTACATTTCATACAGATATTCTATCCCCAAACATTTGTTCTGGTCACATTTAGGTGTCAAACGGAATGCTTTTAATGAGAATAAAATTAGACACTGTTTTCTTTTAATCTCCAATGAAGCCTTTCAGTTTCTTTTCCTAGTTTTGACCTGTGATTAAAAGTTGCATGTAAACCCCGAATGAAATTCAATATAAATAAAGAACATTACAACTTCTAATGGAAACTGTACTGTGTTGGTTGTAGAATTTTTCTTCCCCCTACAGAGTGCCAGACTAACTAATCCAACAGTTCCCTGACAACTACAGCAGGCAACACACCGCAGCCTTTACCAAACTATGGGCAGCCCTGTCCTTCCATGCTTTCAAGAATGAATATTTATTTTCCATCATGAATACAAGTGGCTATAAATATAATTCATATCCTAATATTGCCTAAAACCTCTGAATTGCCCAGACAATTGCCTAGTAACAACCATGAGATGTAGATATGTGTTCATCTGTTACAGGATAAAGATCAGTGCAGGAAGAAGTATAGAATTTCTTTAACTTATTAAAAAAAAAAACCCAACAACAAACCCAGTTAATAATGCATTATAAACACCATGCACAAAAACATTACAGTGAGGACTATCAGTCATGACTATCTTTCAGATGTATCTTATCATGAGATCTATTATTCAGCCCTAACATGAAGTTGACTGCTATCCCACTCAGTACCCATTGTTATTTTATTTACTTCTACTCAGAAATACAAAACCAAGGTGTATAGATGAATTACACATCTCAAAGAATCCCCAGTGCCTAGCTAGCATCCCAAACTTTCTTTTCATTTGCCTCTCCTAGTTGGGATCTTGTTACTCTAAAGCAAAATGCAGCAAGGGAACACAACAGGAAAGGCAAGACCAATGATAAATGCTCCATTTTCATAAACCAGATTTCATTCAAATGAACAAAAAGCTGAACTAAATCTCATTCCCCAGTGAGAAAGAGGTTTCCATTTGCAGAAAAAAGGATAAAAACTATTCTTGGACACCTAGCCCACCCCCTTTTCTTGAAGCCTTTCAGGTTTTTCCTCCTCAGAATCCATCATGCCTACACCGGTCCTGCAAAGGATAGAATTAAATTACATGTAAACATGATAAAAAAGGTGCCAAACTTAAAAGTGAGAACTTGAAGGTCTTCATTTTAAACAGCTCTCAGCCTAGGGTAAGGGGAAATCCACCAGTGAGGAAAGAAGGCAGCAAGATTTGCTTAAATTTTAAAGCCATTTAACGAATCTTCTTTTTTTTTTCTTGTCCTTGCAAGATCTGATGACCTTTTCCAGCTATTTAGAAATGCACCTCATAGTCCTGCATAGCAAAGCCTCCGCAACCATCCATATTTTTATGCCATCTATGCATTCAAAATTTTAATTTCATACATGTTTCACAACCTGCTGCTGCGATTTCATAGTCAGAGAATATCTAGCACAACCTACAAATACACACATATCCATCAAGCACAGATACAAAATAGCTAAATAGAGGGCTGACAGCAATCATCACTTGATATTGATTATTTTTAGTTCAATTGTTTATGCTATTTGCATGAAAAATATATCAATTAAACCACTATAACCTACTATCCAAGTCTACATTCCACGTTTGTTTGCCTATGTTGAAACCCCCAACAGATTCAAGCAATGGGGTTTAAAACATTACCATCCTCAGCTGCTCATTGCAATGCATTCACCACGCTCAGTCATCCCCACGGGCGGGACAGCAAAGCGCTATGCGTGAGCACATCTCAGCCATACCCGTGCAAAGTCCAGAAACTGCATTAAGACTTCACCAGACGTGGTTTGAGCCTTGAGGACTGCAAAACATTGTGCCAAAAAGGACAGGAAAAGCTGGGAGCTGGTATTCTGCCAGCAGCTCTGGGGGCAGACTTGTGTTTAGCCTAGGACCCCCAAGTCCTCATCAACAGAGCTGCTGCCCAGCCAGTCCATCCCCAGTCCGTATCAGTGCAGAGGATGTGACCATCCCAAGGGCAGGACTGTGCATTTGTCCTTGCTGAATTTCAGGACGCCCCTGTCAGCCTGTTCCTCCAGCCCGTCTAGGTCCCTCTGAATGGCAGCCCTGCCCTTGCAGGTGCAGACTGCAGCCCCCCAGTTTAGCATCACATGCAAAATATTGAGCATGTACTCCACCATCTCCTCCTTTGGGTTGTTGATATTGAACAGGGCACATCCCAGCATAAACCCCTGCAGTCCTCCACTTGGAATGACCCTCTAGGTAGAGTACAAGCCATTAACTACTACTTTTTGAGCCCAGTGATCCAGCCAGTTTTTCGTGCAGCTGGTAGTCTGTCCATTTGGAGTGTAACATCCCAACTTGGATACAAGGAGACCATGACAAAAGGATTTCTACTGTCAAGCTAGAAAACATCCATTGCCTTACGCCCATCCACAGATATAGTCATTCAATCACAGAAAGCAAGCAGGTCAGTCAGATATGATTCACTCTTAGTAAATCCATTCTGGCTATTTCCAGTCACTACCTTGTCCTTCACGTGCCTGGAAATTGCTTCCAAGATGGCTTGCTCCGTGATCTTCCTAGGTGTTGAAGGGAAGCTGTTCAACTTTTAATTCCTCTTCTTGCCCTTTCTGAAGACGGGTTCAGCAGCGGCCTTTCTTCAGTCACCAGGGACCTCCCTCACTATTCAGACTTTCAGAGATGATCCCTGACTCAATCCTTTTCCACGACTGGTATTTCCTCTAACTCTGCTCCAGGCATAGCAGCCTGAGAGACCTGGGCAGCGAAGACCAAGATAAAGGCGGCACCGAGTATCCTCATGCTTATTACTTGCATCTGCTGTCACTAAATCACCCACCTCATTCACCAGCCGGCCCACATCTTCCATGTTTGTTCTTTTACTGCTTAGTAAAAAGTTTTCAGGAGTAGGTATTCTGTCCAAGTAGGTCAGTACCTTGGTTTTTATGTTTGAGCTCAGCTATGTACCCGGACCCCATTTTTGACAAAACTGTAATGATTTTGAAGGAAGAGCTGTAGTTTATTACCTGCCCACACAGCTGTAGGGTTGCAGCGATATAAAACCAGGTATTTCTCTGGCTCTGAATACATTGAATGGAGACCAATTCTTCCACTTCTGACTGCTTACCATAGCTCTGGGCTAAAAAAAGGGATCACTACCAGGAGGTAGGCAAGAGAACTTCATTAGCTTAAAAGCAGCACCAGCAGTAACCATCCACCTGTATGGAGTCTGGCTCATACATAAAGAAAAAAAGATGAAATAGATGGAGAGATGAGAAGATAAGGGGGGAGGGAGTGTCAGTCCTTTGGAAAAGACGGAGGAACGCTGCAGGTGGAGGCAAACAGGGAGAACAGTCACTGGAATAGTGGTGATGGTTTAGCTTTCTGGTAAAAACAAACCAAATGGCTAACTTGGTAATGTTTATGTCAAGTTTCAGGATTGACTGATTTTTAATTTTTGGGTTTTTTTCTAAAACTGCCAGAAGTCCAGAAAACCTGGTAAGACAGCTAAGAGTTTTTGCCTGCATCAAGGTAAGTATAACCCTGGCAGAACTGGAGTCTAAAGCAAAGAAGAATTTACTGCTTTCAGTCAGTCATTACTCTAACTCATCACAGCAGGTCTTAGTTGCATCCAAAATGTAAAGTTGATTTTTTTTTTTGTTTGTTTTGCTTCTCTGTGGTTTTGGTTTTTTTGTTTTAATGAAAAACGAAGAAGTTAAAAAGAAACAGGACATTAGTACGGCTGGGATGCAATAGTCCAGAAATGAGAAAGGTGAGCCAAACATTCAACACTTTGAACGTGGGCAAATCACTGCCTGAGTGAGCAAGCCAGGCAGAAAAATTAGGTAAGAAATGGCGGTAAGTGAGAAAGTCAGCAGAGCCTGCAAAACAACTTCACACTGAGTTTATCTAGACCTGTTGCTGTTTCACGCGGCTCTATTAAAATCCAGCTGAGAGCAGAGGCAACTGGGAACTCTCTCCAAAAACTCAGGGATCAGAGTCGAGTTTCCAGTGGAAAAATATCTGAATTATGATAAACACTGTCGACTCAGTTAATCTGAGAGGTGGTTGCTTGTCTTATTGCAGAGAAGTGAATAAATTAATGGGCTTTGAGATCCTACTGCCCAAACGCTCCACTGAATGGACTGAGACACCAGTTGAGCAATTTGTGCTGCCGTTGACCTTCCTTCAGACTTTATTCTCTGTGCCTATTAATCCACCTTCTAAAATAAAATTATTACAATATTATGTTCTAGACAGGTTTTTTTAATCGTCGTTATTTAGTCAGTAAAAAGCAAGCAATCTATAACTTGCCTTTTTTTTTTTTACTTTTTGCTCAAAATGCTATTGCTTTTTAATTATTATTACTGCAGTATTTGATATTACTACTTGCCTTAAGGAATGGATACAAGATCCATCTCCTGGGGTTTCTGAGGAAAGCTTTCAAAATAAATAATAAATAGCAACTGTTCATGAACAAATCAATGGTGAGGAAAAGAAAGTGTATAAAAGTACAGTACTAAGTTGTGCATCTGCTATAAATTATTGAAATTAAACAGAAAGCTGGTAAATTATTCAAATTTAACTTTTTGCAGTAGTTTGACTGTGCTTATATTTTATCATTTGCTGTAGCAGAGGTCAAATATTCCAGTTGCTTAATATCATAGAGTATAGCAACAGATTACTCAGGCAACAATGTTTAATTGCTATCATGTACACATGAAAATAAAAAAATTAGACTAATCTTTTATTCAAATCATGAGACTGATTCAAATTTACCAATCATTAACATTAATTGACTGAGATTCAAATCAAAAAGCAACAGCTGCATCCTGTTCCCTAGGCTTTGGGAAGGGTGATGTTTTTGAAAATAATAAATTTGCATTCACACAGTTCTTATTTTTAAACATCAGAAGGAATCAGTCAAAACTGTGGACGCCTGTGCAAGCTTTACAAACCCTGCTTCCTTTTTCTAAGCCAGTGTGTATTATGTCAGTGGAAATATTATAGCAACAGATACAGGGCACTGTTACACGTTGAGATCAGCGTACTAGCAGTGACAGGACAGTGCTTTCTTTTAGAAGGACTAGTTATAGGTTTATATGTGCCAAATGGCCCAAGTAGCCTACTTAATAGAAAGAATTCAGCACGTATTCCAAGTGGTGCTAAACTGCAAAAGCTGGCACGCTACTCTCAGCAAAACTTTTTGTGACCAGCATATCGGAAAGCTTAACTTTGAATTCCAGCAGGCTTGACTCAGCCCTTCCTCCTTCCAAGACAGATAAATAGGGAGGTTCACACAGCTCACTGCACAGGTGTCTTTAAAACTAAGTATTTCAGGTATTTCAGATTCTACTGCAATTCCTAAAAGCAGAATTTTACTCAAAAGCACCTGCAAAAAAATTTTCCTTCCACCTGTGGTGCTGTGCAGAATTTTCCACCCAGCCAATTTCCAGTGGATGAAATGGTCCTTTAATATCCTGAGACTCCAGTAGGAACTGCTTCAGGTCATGGTATATTTTTCCCTGAATAGTTTCCCTCCAAATGCACTTGGACTATGGTAATGCAGAGGAATACAGGAACCGCTCCCAGATCAGCCCATCATCCCACTGCCTCGCTTCTGGTAAAGGTCAGTTCAAAATACTTCAAGAATCATTCTGATGGACAGGTTTTGGTTGCCCATAAATACACTTGCTTACTTTTCCATCGACATCTAGTAATATCCTGAAACCCATTGTCTTTTATAACTCTATCTAATTTGAAGACAAACAGTGTCTGTATTTTTATTTAATAAATTTAATCTTCAGTAAAAATAATAATAATAATAATAAAACAACATACCGCTCTCTTGGTGTCAATGATTTTCAGTGGTAATGAGTTCCACATGCTTATTATGCAGCGTAATACAAATTTAACTAGTTTTACATCTCTTGCCTTGCAATTCCAATAAATAACTTCTTGTATTACGGCAAAAGAAATATCTGCTTTATATTCTGAAAAATAGTACTGTGTATTTTTATGCACCTTTAACTCCTTTATATTTCTTTGCCTTCTTTCCAAGCGAGTCACAAACTTTTCCTTTTCTCTTAATAAAGAAAGCTTTCCACACCACAGCCTAATTGCGTTTTCTAAACATCTTCTCATTCTGTTGCACCTTGTTGAAACACAGGGCAGTCAGAAATAAACACAAGAATTCAAGGAGGAAATAATGACATAAAATAGATTTATATAATGGCATTTTAACATTTAAATGTTTTCACCTCAGATGTGGAGGAATGGGATACGATCACCCTAAAATTGCTTTTGTGAGGGATGCTCACGTGCACTGAACTACAGCTGAACTAACTTTTTCTGGTGGTAGAAAATGACACATAGGATCCAAACGTACGCAGAACCAGGGTGAACGCTTGGGCTGTTAGCCCGTACGGAGCTCCGTGCCACCGTAAGCATGCACGTAGTTCATTAGCTGCAACAACTGCAATAACTACTGGCTAAGAAACACTCCTCCCCTACCTATGTGTACGTTTGGCTGCCTTTGACTCCTTCTGCACAATGAGTAATGGCTTTCACTGAGCAAAATAGTATTTACAGAACTGCATCTTAAAATGCCATGGGATCCTCAGACTGGAAACCACCATTATAAATGTGTTCACTGCTTTCTATCTTAGATCCTTTAATGTTTCAGATCTTTAATATCCGTTTCAAGAGATGTCCCAAGATAAGGCATGCCACTTTTAGCACTGAACTTGGTTAAAAGAACTAGTATAACTATTCAAATGCTGCTTTTTCTTTTACACAAAAAAATAGATGTATACATGCATATACATATGTATAGCAATTTGTGGGACAGAAATTTTATCTTCCTTTACGAAATTGCGGCACATCGCTAAACTAATACTATTATCTGATTAAATATTCCAATCCAGTTAATTTCTGGTGCTCAAAGTAAGGCTACAGACCATAGCATCTTTGCAACACTGTGAACAGTTGCCTAAAAAAGTAAAGGGTCCTGAAGTGGTGGGAAGAAATGACTGCTTGGGTGCAGAACACGCCCCTCATTCCTGCTGCTGGTGCTACGTTCTCCCGTGTCGCGCTTACTAACCGTATGTAATCACTGCAAAATTTTATCTCAAAACAGAGTATTTTCCCACTCTCAGGATCTTCTTTTTCAGTTTATGCCGCAGGGCTGTGATGATGCACAGCAATACAGCAAGGTAAAGCATCTTCCTCAAGTATCCTCCAGGCACCAAAATGTGGATTAAAACTCAGCTGCCTCACAGCATAGGCAGCAGTCGGTGGCAGCTCACATCATTTACAGTTCCATCACAACATTTCCTATCCTCACACACCAACAAAAAGTACCCAGAAACCTAGAAATTGTAAGTCATAGCTTTTGTTTGTCCCTGTTCTCTCTCCCACCACGCCTTGGAAGCAAAGCACACAGGCGTGCTGTGGGTAAGAGCAAACAATAAAATGCATTTCATACTCAAGAGTACGAAACGGAACAGCACCGTGACAGTGCAAGGCAGTTTTCGAACTCTCCTAAATTAGCATCTTAATAAGCAGGGAGCTGCAATGCACTGCAAAATAGAAAAGCAGCATGACAACACGCAACAGAAGCAATCTTAGAAGTTCACAGAAACATAAGAAGATTTTTTTATTTTTTTTTTTAAGTGCTGTGTTTCTCCCACACACAATGCGTGTACGTGAGTGACTTTATTTCTTCCCTTCCCCCAAGGCAACTTTGAAGTAAAAACATTAATTAGAAAAACTGAGACGGTCTGATTGATGACAACACTGAAAATTTAGAACAAAGGCTGACAGAAATAACCTATTCCACTTGGCAATTACGGCACTTAAATATCATGCCGTGTTGCTAGACACCTGTAAAATCGCGGTGCCACGAGACGTGTTTCTCAGCAGGGCGGGCTGCAGATTTAGCAGTCTAAGCAAAGGCCTGGTAGCCAGCAACTCCCGACTTCTAAATCTGCATCCGAGTGCGAATTGCTAGGTGATGCTGGGCAAAAATTTATCTTACTTGCAGCTTTCTCATTTACAGTCTGGGTGAAGAAAATTGCAAGGATTACAGCAGGGTTAGTACAACGTTTTAGAGACATCAGCATTTGCTACAAAACATCAAGTTTAATATTGTGGGAAATGATGTTAAAGATTATGCTTGTGGATCATACAAATGTAGAAGGACATTCAAAGTTAAGGGGTTTACAGGATTCTCCCTAGTTTTCTATTTGACGAGTAGTCTCTCCATTAAATACAGTAAGGGTGCCTTACAGAAAGGCGAGCAGTTTTAACATGGTTGCCTGCTGTAATAACCTTTTTTATTATTAATATGAGCTTTGAGGAGAGATTAAATAAGAGAGTCACATATTTGATTTTCTCGCATTACAAGCACATAGCTAAAATCACCACTCAGGATTTCCAGTATGAGGCAGTTTGTGCCTCACAGAGATAAGAATTTAAAAAAAAAAAAAAAAAAAAAAGGAAGAAAAAAGATATGCAAATATTTCTGCTAAGTTCTAATTATTTTTTCCCCAACAAACAACACATGCACAAATGCCTGGCATTTTCTAAAGCCAACTTCCCCTCCTGAGTGACACTGCCTGTTCTTTATCATCCCCTGGTAGACACCTCCGCCCTCCCCCCGACTCCTTCGGAGCAGTATTGACGGTGCACATTGATTCTCTCTCTGCAGATATAATAGTTCTTTCGGTGCTGCTGCTCATAATTATAGCAATGTGTGTCACTCAGTAATAAGACATTCAATTATTCTTGGCCCCGTGAAGTGTAACCCTTCAACTCACGAGAACAAAAATCTAGGAGCTTCAGCCCCCCCAAAACATTATTCTGGTTTTGGTTGGGGTTGTTTTTTTGTTTTTTGTTTTTTGGTTTTTTTTAAAAAACTTTGCCTTGCAATACCGATTCTCACTGCCCACTTCAAACTGCAGGAGTTTCACTGCAAGGAACTGCTGCCAAGCTAACACAATCAGTCCCCTCAGCAAAGAGAAAAAAAAAATAAATCTCTTTTCCCACTAAATACATTTCCATCCCTCTGCATCATAACAACGCTAGCTAATGATAAAGAAACAAAGTTGCCCCGGAGTTTGACATGAAATGGGGGAAAAATTAACAATGACGTAACAGCACTGGCAAGAGAGAATTTTAAAAGCGATATGAACAATCTTTAATCTTTTATCGACAGATTTCCTCTAGGAGACTTCTTTCTGAAAGGCAAAAATCACTGCGTTGTCCCTGCTAAAATCTCTTAAAATAAAAAGAATTAACTGAAGCTTACCTGTACTGGAATGTCATATTTGTAATTTTTATCTTTATTTCCTCTCCGTGGCGAATTTCTCCAGTCATTTCAAAGAGTTTGTTAGCCATTTTCTCATAAACTTTGGCATTCCTTTTAGTTTGTTTCAGCTCATCAAAAAATTCTTCCCAAACCAGCATTAAACCTCTCATTTCTGCATCAGTCCAGTTTCTGGCCCTCCTGTGTTTCTCAGTCTGAGAAGAGACAATGTAACTGGGAATTTCTGCTGCAGCCATTGCTGACTGACCTAAAAGGGTTTTAAAAGAGGACACTTAATATAGATTGAGTTTTTAGTTTAGGTTTTTTGTAGTGCAAGACATGCATATGTGGATAAAGAATTTGAATGACAACAGAACATATGAAACCTTTTTGCAACAGCTTGAAGCTTGAGTGCACAAAATGGGGCCTACATCTGACAGGCAGGAATTTAGTTAAAAGCTTTTAAACAGAGAAACGTCATTTTGATGTCACGTTTCCATAGCAACAGAGCAACTGCATAAGCTACAACAACAAAAACCTTTTAACTGAAAGCCAAAGAATCAGGACAAAGTTGACAGGCCATCAATATTAAAGCTTTTAAACACTTTAGGTTTAACAAAAAAAAGATCTATGCAGCCTTTGAGAAGCTACTTTTAAGTTTCTACTTCTTTTTTAGCTTTCCCTTACCTTTTAGGCAGACAATCTGCTGGCAGGGGGTCATGGTCGCCTGAACGAGCTTTTAAGTTGCGCCTTGACAGACTCTCTAGGAGGTTGCAAGGACGGAGGCCGCGTACACAAAAAAAAAAGCTTTTTTTGCACAGAAATTCTGCAAAAAGCTTCAGCCAGCTTTATGAAAACTATACATCTCTAAGCTAATAAATGTTTAAGCAGGCAGGCTCGTTACAGAGGAGCCTGCATCTGGGTTTAAGAACACGCAGGAAATAGTATTTAAGTGTTTAAATAGAGAGAGAAATGTATATACAATTGCAATATAAAGCCACTTTTTTTTTTTTTTCCCCGAGATGTTTTGCTGCTGATAAGCACACACTGCAGTCCTGTCAGTATGAATTTGCCTTTGTAGGTATGTATTACTGTATGTGTATTTTGTATTCCTGGTAATTTAGATGCTATTTATGCAGCCTGTGTTCTGCCTTAGGACTGCAGCAGAAGCATTTCACCTGCTTTATGGGGAACCTAAAAGGATTATTCAATGAGTTAAAAAAAGGCTGTGAGATGCTTAGAACTGTGAATAAATTGCTTTGCTGTAAAACAAGCATTTTGAGCTGGTTTCTAGATAGGGCTAAATGCTGCCAGCAGTTATACCGGACAAGCACCACTTATTAATTGCATTAAACAGCGTGCAACACAAGCAGCGGGCCGAATTCTGTCCCCGCTTACACTCGTGCAATCTGACAATAATCTTTCACAAAAGAGTGAGATGCAGGAACTGCATTAATTCAAGCGGTACAACCAGCTAAAGAGAAAGATGTTCATTCCCTACAGCCCCAACATAACCATGCTACGTAAAATATAAATAAATAAACCACAGAGCTTTATTATTATTATTTTCTGTTTGAACATATCACAGCAATAACGACCTCACTGCAGGGCATTTCCTGAAAATTAATGACAGGCAGGGGTTAATGGCCTGAGGCTCACCCAGTCAGTCGTTAATCCCCAGGAAATGTTCTGTGCCTCAATCCTTAATGCTTAAGTATCCTATAAATTGTAAGTCTTCTCATAACCACATCCTTGATCTTAACAATAGTTTAAAAAATGCACAGCTTGGTTTGCATCCTGGAGATGGCAAGGAGAGCACATAATGTTCCTAAAAGGTACACTACTAAAATTTGTAGTATTGTTGCCTTCTTTCTGTTTTATTTATTCTATTGTTTAATCACAAAAGGCACAACAGCATACCATAGAATAAAGGGGGGGGGGGGAATCACATATACTGTACATAGGAACTTCCCACTGTTCCAACNACAGGATGCATAGGGTTGTCCTCAAGACTTTGGATATCCCAGCACATGAGATCACAGTGAATGGGACTAAGCAAAAAGGCATAGGAAGAAAAAAAAAAAAAAGAACAAAAAAATCCCATAGCTTCCAAAAAACTACTTTTAACTACTAATATGACAGCCTAGTAACTATTACCTTTAAAAATGTGTAAATAGCAGCATATGTTGTGATGATGATCTTGGATGGTTTGTCTCTTGGGTGGCCAGCTGGGAGACATCACATGATCCGGGGACAGATGGTGGTCAGAAGAGGATCAGCTGGTGACACGTTCATTTTATTAATTTATTGTTTTGAAATTCTCATCACTTAACCTTGGGCTCCATGCAGCTATGTTAATAAAACCGTACCAAACTCGGCTGGCTGCAGGGCCTGGGGATCACCAGGACAAGTTTAAGGAAGCAATACAGTGTCCGAGACAAAACCACCACGGGTCTCTCTTGTTACAGTGCTGGGTCTGACTTGGGACCAATGCAAGCTTCTGCAAAGCCAGGCTTGCTTTTCAACCTTTAATCATGCTCAGAGGTTTGTTTTTCCCCTCCAGACTTTAATCGACCTAGGTTCTGAAAATGCTGCTTAACACCCCTGAAAGCTAGAGCGTGATATATATACATTGTAAAAAACCCAAAAATGGGCTCTGCTTTAAAGGGTTTTTTTAATCCAGTTTCAAGCACACCAACCAGGACAGTGTGGGAGAGAACCTGCCCAGCTGCAACAAGTTCTTTCTGTGATGGTCCACAACTATTCCTTCCCCTTGTCATCCACATGTGCCTGGCATATGTGCGGCCGCTCCTTGTGCTCAGCACCGTCTGCTGGGGCCATGCCCGGCCCCAGACCCCGGATCCTGCAGAAGGGGGGCAGTTGTTTCCCTCTACAATTCGCATCTCTTCACTTTTCTACGCACTGTTTCCTATTAGTGTAATTGACAGATTGATATAGTGGTATAGTGCTATTTAACATCTGTTAAATAAAAGAAATGCTTTCTAATAATACCTCCCTTATTCCCCTTCCCTCAGCACCAGAAGGGAATCTAAGTTTCCAGGACTCAGGTTTTATCCCCTCCTCTGTGAAAGTCGTTGATATTAATTACGGAGACTCCACATGCCTCCTCTGCCTCGCTGAAGCACACGTGCCAAGTGGTTGATAAAGTGACTGTTTTCCTACACAGAGCTGAAAGCAAGGAAAGCTTTTTTACCCCCAAATAATCCCTGCAGTTCTCACCAGGGTCAGGGGAGCAAAAAAACCACCTCTCTGGGCTGTGCCTCTCTCTGCTGATGTCCTGCAGATCTGCGCAGTCCCTGGGAGTCGCCGATCCCTTGTCCTGGCCCGAGTCAGGAGGAACAGCCAAGACAGGACTGGCAAACCTTTGGGGGAAGAGCAGCCCTATGACGGCAGGAGAGCTGTGCCTCCCCAGGACAGGGCCACGTGGAGGAGATGCTCTGTTAGCACTCGGCAGCTTCTTGCCCCTCTCAAGCTAGAGGCCTGTCCTGGTTTTGGCTGGGATAGAGTTAATTTTCTTCTTAGTAGCTGCTATAGTGCTGTGGTTTGGATTTAGTAGGAGAATAACATTGATAACACTGATGTTTTAGTTGTTGCTAAGTAGTGCTTACTCTACTCAAGGCCTTTTCAGCTTCCCATGCTCTGCCAGGGGCACAAGAAGCTGGGAGGGGGCACAGCCAGGACCGCTGACCCCAACTGCCCAAAGGGCTATTCCATACCATATGGTGTCATGCTCAGTATAGAAACTGGGCGGAGTTGGCCGCGGGGCAGCGGTCACTGCTCGGGGACGGGCTGGGCATCCATCAACAGGTGGTGAGCAATTGCATTGTGCATCACTTGTTTTTTTTATATTATTACTTTCCCTTCCTTTTCTGTCCTATTATATTGCCTTTATCTCAACACGTGAATTTTACTTTTTTTTTTTTTTTTTTTCCCTTCTTCTGATTCTCTCCCTCATCCCACTGGGGAGGGAGAGGGTGAGCGAGCAGCTGTGTGGTGTTTAGCTGCCTGCTGGGTTAAACCACAACAAGGCCAGACAAGATTTGTCATTTATCTCATGACTAGCTGGTCACCAAACCCAGAATAACTGCTGGCATGACAAGCTGCACCTCTGCCAGACCCAAGGCACTGAGGTACCTGGCACTGACATCCCTCACACACTCTGCTCTGACGTCTCTGCTGATGGCAGAGTCCTCCAGCATTGGCCTCCTCCAGACTGAGGACCAGCTTGGCACCAAGTGCCTCACAAACAACTGAAGCTGTTGCTGTTCTCAGTAAGAAGTTACCACTCTTGGAAACCAGTAAAATACATAATGGCACTTCTGAGGACACCTTTGTAGATTACTTCCCTCTGTAGGAGAAAGCGGTTCTTCTCCGCTCTCCCGAGTCCCTCCTCTGACAGGCATTGCAATGACAATCTAGAAGGTATTCCTATGAACACCAACCTCCCTGGACTTGAGGATCTCACTCATGCCCTTCCTTTCAATGCACGCCTGCTCCTAAGAGCTCAGAGGAACATGAATTTAATGATCCTCTCACAACTCTGTTCTTTATATTATCTGTCTAAACACCCTACCTTTTTTTGCAATCATTATACATCAGCTTCAATAATAGCTCTCACAGCTGCTCCACCTTTCATGCTGATCACTAAAGATAACAAACCCCAAACAGGGTAGAAGGGTTTCTAATTTGCAGATGTGGAGCTAATGAAGTTTGCCTACAGATGTTTCTATCACAGAGTTCACTAATCCTAACATATCTGTTGAAAATACTTCAAGCGATCTGTGCTAACGGACTGTGTATACAGCCTTCAGCTTTGCAAGCGTGGGCTAACGCGTGCCACATAAAATTTCCTTTAGCCAAGTTTTAGGGAAAAGGTTTTTCCCTTCCATTTGCAGGGAGATAATAGCTCTAGTCAGTCAATTACTGGAGCTCAACCCACAAACTGCAAGCCATTAAACTTTGATTGCAGGAGAGTATGTCTGATCCTGCTGATGGGGACTGTGGTAGAAGTCAGGCAGCACCTCCTTGGCAAATCAGAATTTATTCCATTAGGACGCAAGAAATTTCTGCAACTTCTCCTAAATGTACTTCTGTTTCTGAAACCCAGATGGGCAGCTGCTGAGGTGCTGACACACAGATCACTGCCTATTTGGATTTCAGAAATGGAAGTACATTAGTTTTGGTGCAGGTAAATCTTGAGACCATTTGGTCTGGTCCCAGTTTTAGCAGCACTGGCAGCAAACACCACTTTCTGCAGCGGCTCTGAGCAGTGGCACTGGGAGGAGGAGGTCCCCACTGGAGGGCCATCAGAAGCATGCATCACCCCTCAAAGACACAGGTCCAACTCTAAAATACATGCATATTTCAGCAGAGCATGCTGTAATGTCTTGATTCCATATAACTCAAAAACAAAGCTGCCTGCACCCTTTTGTGTTTAGGGCAAGGTGTTGAAAGCACGGTTGTCCAAAGCACAGGCTTGTCACTGCTCCTTGCAACCCTTCAGTCTGGCCCAGCAGGAGCATAACTCATGTGTGGGCAGTAATAAATCTTGAAGTTGCATAGTGGCTGCAGAGCACACGTTCATCCTCTGGTTGTTTCAGTGCATGCATACCTTGATAACTCTATTTAAAATGGTGTAAAAGTATGTATGTGTGTTTAAAAACAAAGCATTTGGGTTTTGCATTGCAGTGGGATACTATGTTTTAAGTTCAAAAAAGCTGTCTGCACATGCTGGAAGGCTGTCTCCTGCCCTACGTTTTGCCATCCACCAGGCTAAAATGCCCACTTGCTAAAGCCTTACTGAAAATGACGGGTTTAGTGTCTCTGATCACTGCACACTGCAATTTGCAGAGAGGGATATATATCATGAGAAGAAATACTCTTCCACTGCTTCTGAAAAGCTTGGCCAGAGGAGACAGGCAGGGACAGGCCATCATGGAGGAGAACCTGCCTTCTTTTCACCTCCATTAAACCATCAGGTCCATGGCAGCCATTGTGCTCAGGAAAGTGCTGGAAACTAGGAGCGCACCCCAAGGTAGGGAAGTCCCTTGCAGACAGCAGAGCTGGGCTTGGGAACTCTGACAAGGTCCATGCACCCTTCGGTCTGCTGGTGTCCTTGAGCGATGGAGTCACATGGGTTTGTAAGGCTCAGAAGCTTTAGAGAACCACAAGGGTTGTGAGCACAGAGCCATCAGGCGAGTGCTGTAACACTGCACATGAACCACAGCTCATGCTGTCCTGATACCTGTGAGGAAAGTTTAACAGACAAACAGTGCAACACTGTTTGTAAGTGAAGCAAAAAGCTATCTAAACTGCAGGAGGTCCTATTACAAAGACAAAAAAAAGAAAGTTATTCAGGCTGAGGAAGTGTAGTAGGCGTCTCACAGTACATAAGAAAGGACAGTCCCTTTCGTCAGAAGGTCTGCAACCCAACTGGGACATGCCACAAGGGAAACAAACAGGATAGACCAGGAGGGCCACTTGACATCAATGTATTACGGGAGCAAAGGCCATCACATGGCTGAATAGCTTTTATGGACATCTGAAATAAATAATACCTGCAAAGAAGTCTGACAACAGAAATGGGTGCTCTGAAGGAAGCTGGCTGAGGGGAAGGCATCCTGGCTGACAGGAAGCGGAGAAGATTTTGATATGTCAATGCTTGGAACAAAGAGAACAAGAAAAATTAACATTTCCACACAAATGCCCTGCCACAGGGCTATCTATGCAGCAGGTTTCCCCGGTGGCAGAGCGGGGCACCAGGCAGTCCAGGAGGACAGTGGTCTGAAGATGCAGGTGAGCTGGAGGAAGCTGGAGAGGTTTTTGGTTTCATTTTGCTAGACCACATCCTGCTTGAATTTCACTGTAATCAGAACATTTCCCAAAAGCATTTTGATCTTGCTGAACTGGCAGATTCTGACCAAAAATATCTCCTTTGCCTATTTTAGTAGTAACCATGGAAGCCAGCTTTGCATAGACATTCAGTCGGAGAGAGAAGGATGGCGAGAGACAGCGAGGTGAACGCAGACAAGCCGGGAAATGAGGCTTCAGAATTTTTCATGGTCAGACCAGGAGGCATTAGCACAGACAAGGGGGAAGAACTGGAATTATGCGGGGCTTTAGAAAAAGGAGCTCATGGACTGCAGGGAACCCAAGGAATTCACTGCTTGGAGAAACCAGGCATCGACTGGTATTTTGGTAATAACCAGATTAAAAATGACAGTGCTAAGAATTTTTTTTTTAAATAACTTTGTGGGTTTTTTACGTTTAGCAGAAACACAAACAGTCATGCTACAGACACTAGTTTGGGGTATTGGGGGGAGGGAGGGAACCCCTTATGTGCAGAAGTTACAAATAACCACTCCCAAAACATCTGGCACTTGCAATATATGGAGGCAGGATGCCAGACTAGGTGGACTTTCAGTCACACATGTTCCTAAGCTGTCAGGCGTACAGGGAGAGACAGGCAATGTTCTTAAAAATTTGGTTCTATAGTACAGAGAGCAGAGACATCAGTTCTACATGTGTCATACTCCCAGTTCAATTTATAAGCAGAGCTTTCTGAAATCTGCTTACTCCTAAGAAATCATTTGCAGGTCCTCAGCATATGGAACAACCCTGCAGTACATAGTATCAGACATACTCCTTTTCTGGACTAACAGGGGTTAGTCAGTAAGTCCTCCTGCCCATGTTTGGTTTTTAACACATTTTAGCAAGCTACATGCTGGAAAGTGTCTAGTTCATTAAAAACTGCTCCTAAAGTGCTATGCAAATATTTCTCTTTCAGAAGTAAATTCCTCTGAGAACCTGTTCTAAACAGTTCACTTGAGATGGAGACCATGATTTAATCCAATTTGGATTTGAGACACACTACAAAAGAAGAAAAAAATTCCTGTTGTGTAGAAGTCTGCCCTGTGCCTTGTGCTGAGCGATGTTCCCACAACTCAGCAGGCTAGGAGAAAAACGCCATGTCACAAAAAAAAAAAAAAAACAACAGATGAAGGCAGCTGGTTTGACCATGGTGGTGCTGTGGCTGCATGCAGCATCATTTCTGCCCCAGCAAGAATTAATGCTGCTGGTGCCATCCCTTGCTAACAGCAGCGTAAAAGGTAAAGTATTTAAATAAATGCTTGAAGGAGGTTATTGATTCATTGATCCATTAGCAAGAAACCATCCCCCAGGTTCAAACAGATGAGAGCGAGCCAAGTGCAGGGAGCTTGGCACTGGTGCAGGACTCCAGCTAAGCAAGTTTTTGCACCATTGTGGTAGCAAGAATTAGAGCTGTGTTGAATAAATGGGTTCTAGCTTGCTGTTCTTCCAGAAAGGAGAGCGGTTTGGGCCCATTTCCAGCAACCTCAGAGAAACTGCAGTGCAAGTCTCTGGCAATTCCCTGCCAGAAGCCCAGCCTCGCCGCTCGGAGCTTGCTACTAGCTTGGCAGCCTGCTGCATCCACCTAGCAGCTGTTTGCATCCCCACGCTGCCTCTCCCTGACTCCCTGCCAAGGCCCGCGATGGACGTGGGGAGGCTCCGGTCCCTGCCATACAACGCTCCAGGCGAGCCCAGCAGTTACCCCAAGGCGGCCGGGGGAACGCCTCGCACCCGCTCATCTGGGTGGGGGACAGCAGTGGGATTAGGTCCTGCTGTTCTGCAGTTTAATCAGCCACAGGTTTTGAAAATAACAAGCACTGAAGATCAAAGATGTCTGCCAAGTCGAAAAAGGCAGGAGCTTCTCTGACTCTTCTTCTGTGCTGCTGCTTGGAGACCCCGGACTACCCCAAAGTGTGGGCTTTTCCCTGCGCAAGGGTTCGCTCACCAGCCCCGCAGAGGAAAATTTAAAAGATTGAAAAAAAAAAAAAAAAAAAGATAAAATATTTAGGACACAGGAGATCCTTGTATCAGTTCATAAAAGATTTAAATACTAAAATGTAAATGGTGTTTTGGGTATTATTGCAAGGCCTCAGGAATGGAAATTCAAGAAAAGTGATTCAACCTATAAAGTTCAGACAATACTCATAAAAGACTGCCTGATCTGAAAGCTGCCAAAAAGATAAGTAAAACCAAATTCACTGTTACTGCTGCAATAGCCAAAGAGCTTATCTGCTTAGGGTGGTGGCTAATGGAAGTTGAGACCGTACAAGAGGTAGCTGCAATTTCTGGGACAGGCTGTCAGCGATGTTGGCCATCCCACAGCATCTCCCTGCCCTTGCATGGGGAACCTGTACAGCTTTCGAGGGACCAAAGTGGAAGCATCACACAGCAGGCTGTGGTTGGTCCTGACTTTATTCCCAATGCCATGCTCAAAGTGTTTCAGGGGTATTTAGTACTCTCCCTGTCAAAGAACTACATGAAAAAACTGCTATCCCTAGTGAAAACACATGGGGTTTCCAGTAGCAGCACATATTTCCATGTTGTCCCACGGAGACTGTGCAGCCGCATGGCCTATGAAGTCCGGCATGGTCTGTGTTTCCAAATGCTTCCCCCAAAAGGATGACTTCTACCATTGTGCAGATGATCTACACAAATAACAAACAACGGGGACACTGAGTTGGAGTTCCAAAACAAACACAGTATTGGGAACTTAAGCATTAGCTCTCACATCTGATGATAGCCAGGAGAACGACCAGTCTCAACATAGGAAGGTTCCAGTGACCGACCACCCTCTCAGTGAAGACCCTTTTCCTAATGTCTGATCTGAACTTCTCCTGGCGCAGATCTGGAGACAAGCAAAGCCAATACTACCAAAAGGACTGACAGAGTACCTGCCACCATCCATTTCTCTGCTGAGTGAATTACAGATCAACTGGACTCAGTTCGCCTGTAGCAGATCAGTGAGCACTCCAATGACATTTTTTTGCCAGCAAAGCTGCCTCTAGGAGGGAGGCAAAGATTATTCTGAATATTAACAAAACTGAAGAGCTACAGACCAGATTTTCAGTAGCGCCTACCTATTTCCAGCCAAACTCGACAGCGGGCTGGATATACCCAGCATAAATAAGAAACCTAACCCAGATGTTTGAGGGGGGAGTGCAGACCTAAAACATATGGAACCTAAAACCACACAGATGCAGGAGATATCCAGTGTGAAGATGCAAGTGCAGACAAGCTGCCCGAAGGGAGCGCATGGCAGATGTGAATGGCAGTAGGGAATTCTTATTTTGTTTCTTCCCTAAATGTTCAATTGACAGATTTCTGCATAGCCAGAAGGAACACTTTTGGATCCCCATGTTCTAAGCAAATCTTCAATTGCGCAGAAGGTTGGGCTTTTTTAGTTATATAAAACAGCTTTAATGACTGTGGGACCAGAGATCTAAATGAAGCACCAAAGAACCACCATTTGATTGCAGAGAAACAAGACTAAACAATTTACAAAAAACAAAGCCAGTTCATAACACAGTATCTCATTCTCTTTAATAAAAGTAACCGGTGTTTTTCATTTGCTGTGCAAACACAAAGCAATAGTGCATTTCCCAAGGGAGGCATGCTCGTGCAACTGTTTACTAAAGGCAACTGGTCAACTCCAAAGGATGTAGGAAGTCAGTACTCCCCCGACCTCACTCACCTTACTGTAAAAGGGAATTGTAAAAACTGCTTGGACTGGATTTAGTTCCTGGTTTGATGTGGATTTAGAAAGAGCTCAGCAACCTGATCCACAAACCTTCCCAACCAAGGGCAGAACGAGTACGACTGCTTCTTGTCAGCGTCTCACTAGCCATATAAATGAAAATATTCTTCTCTGCTAATATACTGCAACTTTAACCCAACAGTGATGGCTTGCATGCTCGAACATACTGTTTACGCTGACTCTTCCCCCATGCTGTCTTTAATGCCCTGTAGCAACATTCCAGTGGCTGAAGCCACTCAAGCAGACCAAAAATGCATCACAGGCAGCAGTCTAAAATATTTGATCCTAATGCCATGGTTTTCTCCATTTGCAACATCTTTCCTCTCTGCACACTATGCTTCGTGACAACTGGTCAGGCAGATTATATTAAAGTTCATGCATACCTTTTTATATGATTTCTCATCAAGTCTCAGCGGGAACTAATTGAAGATTAAACTAATCATTCCTTGAGGCCTCTTACGGAGTGTTTTATCACTTTTTGTGAATACATTATGGAGAACTTCAGTGAAGTGCTGATCCGGCAGGACCACTGAACGCACGAGCTGGAGCGGCTGCACAACTCAACACACATTTGGGAAGTGAGGACTTGGGACGTCCCTAATAAATGGGACAAGACAAACCCGTATCCATTTCTTGTGGTGGTAAAAAACAGTCTAGCAAAACCATGATAGCAAGTGTTTTCCAAAATATCATCCTGCCTTTCTGAAAACAAAGGAGCAAGTCTGACAAGAGCTGTTTGATGTTACGTGAAATATTCCTGGCAAACTCTCCGATCTTTGCTGCCTCCTGAAATTTGGAGAATACCACAATGTCCAGCCAGAACCCAGCTACTGTAATTCGTGTTGATCCCTGCTTTAACCTGCTTCCACAATAACCAAATTCTTTCATCGACTGACCTGCAGCTCCATCCCTGACCTCTGATCTGCGCAGCACCTCTCTGGGTATTGTATGTGGCTATCAGATAACGACAACTGACATCCAGACTTCCACCAGCCTCTGGGTAAAATCCATAATGCTGGGTCATGGCAAACTCCCAGACAAAAAAAAAAAAAAA